>JADAQX010000003.1:0-231170 GCA_015476325.1 Cardiosporidium cionae
CTCCTCTCTCTCTTCCCTCCCCTCTCTCTCGCCCCTTCCCTCTCTCCCCCCTCTTCTCACCTTCTTTATGTCCAGAAAACGTCCATACTTCTCCAAATGTGTGTTCAGCCACTCTTATGTAGATAAAATGTAACAAACTTTGAACTCTAAACGAGCATAGAGTTGCTTTCTGGAGATCAGACAGAGAATTTGTATCCTTTAGATGGAATATACCGTGCATGGCTTGTAGTCTTCGCTGTGCTTTGGATAACATCGCCACCAGACGTTGGCGGTCTTCTTGGCTGTCTTCCCTCTCTCTGCCACACGCCTCAGAGAGAGTTTGAAGATAAGGAGGGTTCATCCATGCATATAATTTTCGACTGAGGAGGCATAAAACAAAATTTAAGAGGTGATATCCTACAAAAGGAATATAACCTGTACTCCACACTTCTAATGGAGAAAGAAATCGAAGAATCTTTGCTTTCAATCGCCGTTGGATAGACCAAAGTGAAGCCACAGCTTTCGTTAGAGAGTGAATCAGAATTTCTTTGATAGGAATGCCACATAGAAAAGAAGAAATCCAACATTGCAGGCATACAACACGATGAATAGAGGCTGCAGAAAAAGTAGAGAGAGAAGTAAAAAGAAAGAGAGATGAAAAAAAGATAATGAAAATGAAGTGAAGAAATAAAAATGATACAGTGTTGAAAATAAAATCATAAAAAAAGAATTTTTAAAAATGTTAAAAATAGGGGTAAAAGTGAGCATAAGGTGGAACAAATGCATTTATTCATTATTAGAAAATTTTTGAGTAGATGGATATTAAAAAAATAGAATTAAAATTAGAAGCAACTATAGACTAAAATACACTCTTGAAATCTTCTAATAAAAGAATTTATAGACTGTAGAATAAAGGTTTTAAAGTTCAAAAAAGGATTATATGAAACAAATTTGAAAGGATCTTTATTTTTTATTTTATCTTCCTTTTCATGAATAAAATTTTAAGAAAATTTTCTTATAAAAACATCTCTCGTCTCCATTGAATTCCCAAAAAAATAAAAATTTATCAGGTAGTATCAAAAAAAAAATTTTTATTCTTTCATTTATCTTCAAAAATAAAATGTATACCATGAGAAAGAGAATACTCTGTTGGGATGGCATCTATCAAATTTTGAAAGAGTGTGGAAAGAGATAAAAGAAGAAGTTCACTCTGAAAATACAAGGAAATATCCATTAATACATAGAAATAGAAAGGAGAATAGATTGACATCCAAATGAATTAAAAAATGTATGAAATTTTGGACAGAGAAGCATACTCCAAAATCTATGATATTTGCATCGTTTTTGAAGCATTTACAAATTTTTTATATTAAAGCAAAATGGTCATTGGATGGCTCCCTAAAATTTCCTTTTATTATGATTTATTTACTTTTTGCATGAGAAAAATATTTAGAACGATTTTTTCTCTCATTGAAATAACATTTGTACTTTCTATGCGTATTTCCATGTACTTCTCTCCGTGAAAATATCATCAATAATTTGTACAAATATTTAGAAATGTCTCTATAATTTTTCAACCGTCTATATAAATCTCTTATTGTACTCCATTTTCTCTCTCTCAACTCGTAACTCTCTATTCTCTACTACTTTCTCTCTCAACTCTCCTATTCCCTCTCTCAACTCTCCTATTCTCTACTTTCTCTCTCAACTCTCCTATTCTCTCTCTCAACTCTCCTATTCTCTACTCTCCTACTCTCTCTCTCAACTCTCTCTCTCTCTCTCAACTCTCCTACTCTCTCTCTCAACTCTCCTACTCTCTCTCTCAACTCTCCTACTCTCTCTCAACTCTTCTATTCTCTACCGTCCTACTCTCTACTCTCTCTCTCTCAACTCTCCTATTCTCTACTCTACTACTCTCTCAACTCTCCTACTCTCTCTCTCAGCTCACAACTCTCACTCCCCACTCTCTCTCAACTCTCTACTCCCCACTCTCTCTCATCGCCTTGTATTTCTTTGTATGCCTCTCTCTCCCTATGCAAAGTTTGTCTATCCTCATTATTCATGGTTTTCCACAGTACAAAGAGAGTATCTCTCTTTCATATATTCCAGCATGCCACCTGAGCAGAAAGTGAGACGCGTCCTACAGTGGAGACTGCCTCCAATATGGATGCATCAAGAATACAAAACAAGTTTGGACCTATTAAAGTCAAAAATAATATTATCAAAACGTAGTCATTTTGGAGTTATATCAAACCATAGAAAAAATCCTATATAATTTATATAAAACCAAGGGATATATTTCTACCTTCCAGAGTTGTAGAAGTATGGGTATACGTCTGTGCTGTCTCTATTTCACAGTAAGAAGAGAAGGATAAAAGAATACTTGAGAAATCATTCAGCCGTGCATACGTAGAAATCAAACGGCTTACAAAATGAGTTCTGAGAAATATATAAATAAATAAATAAAAAGAGTAAACCTACACACAGAAAACCATGGTTTCATTCTTTATTTTCCAACCAAATAAACTCTTTAAAAACTTTTGAAGAAACTCTTCTTTAAAAAAAAAAAATATATTTCTATAATCTCTACTACACGCTGCTATCTCCCCCTATAACTTTCCCTCTGACCCTTCTCTAAAGTAAAACTATAAGCATCTAGATAGGATAAGAAGATCCCCCTATTTTCATGAACTCATAAGACACACGTGCAATACATACCTCCATTTAGACATCTAAATATATATGAAAACATAAAAGAAATCCTAAATAAACAAAATAAATCTATAAAACCATAGACATGCCTCCTTGTATCCCTTCTTCTCTATCAAACGTACGCAGAAAACTCAGCCTGTGTAACAGAGGGGAAAGCTTGAGGGAAAATAGGATTCAAAGGAGTAAGAATGGGTGAGAGAGGCGCCAGAATGCCAAGAATCGCCTCAGAGAGAGTAATAGAAGAGGCAGACTCTGTATCTTCATATTCACGTTGAAGGAGCACCCAAATTTCAAAAAATTGTTCTTCAATGGTTTTTGGATCCATTTCTAAACTTATACAGAGGCATTCCCACAAGCGTTGGATAGCTACGGCGTGTGTGGCTTCCCTTCTTCGTGAGAGTCCCTCTACTTCATCCAGGCTATAATAGAGGGAAAGTTGATGTATACAGAAGGCTGTGATTCGCCTCAGGATTCCTTCTTGAATATGGAGAGGATCCCCCCGTAGATTCAACAGGGTATGCATCTGAACACTGGGATTTCATAAAAATGGTATTTAACACTCCCTCACTGAGTTTTGATACGTATATAGACGTCTTTGCAAGATTCTTTAGAAACTCCTCTCTGAAACTTTATGAAGCCACAGAGATTCGAAGCCTTCTATAAAACTCTCCCTCTCAGGGGTGGCTCTCACACACTTTTCCCTTCTCTTACGCAATTTCTTTCAATGAAGAGAAGTTTCTCTTTCTCTCAATGCCTTTCTCTTCCCCACTCTCTCAACGCATTCTTCGTTTCTTAGTCACTAGTCTATCCAATGAACTTCTTATTTTGGGTTCCACTCGTAGATACAAAACCATACTTCTTTACATCTCTCAAAGCCTCCATTTCTACATCCACCCCCACAAAAGTGTGATGGCCAACTCTATGCAGGCTCTCATTTATTATATAGAAACCCAATCTATCCCTTGCACTCTCTCTATCCATAAAATTTGCAACAGAACAGGCTATACAGGGTGATAAAATGATCCTATAAAGCAAAAAATGAAGAAGAGGAGAGGGCAAAATCGGAGTGGGATGCTCTCCTAGGCGGAAACTCACGTTTTCCATAGGCAGAGCAAGCAATAATACAAACTGCTTCGAATCTTCGAAAATTCTGGTTTGGCTGCGATTTCACACACAAAGGGGGTTGCCGTAGTTTTAGAAGAAGAGGCCACCTTCGCTGTTTTAGGAGGGCAGAGAGAAGGGGAAGGCAGGGATTCAAACAGTACAGAGAGTAGCTGAGAGAGAAAAATAACTTCAATGGAGGCACTCCTAACAGTGTCTGAGGTGAGCCCCTCCACCCTCGTTTCTTCTTCTGTGAGTTGTACAATGTGGGGTAAGTTTTCATCCGTAAGTGGCAATTTAGCAGTGGGTTCATCCACACGCATCTGTTTTCCAGAATGTTTCGTTGTTGTGCTGTAATGACGTGCATAAGTCTCTAAAAATGCCACAAGAAAAAGAGGAATCAAATCCAGTAGACCTTCTAAGAACAAGATGGCCATGGGTTCTGTCAGAGAGGAAGAAGGAGTTGGCTGTAAGGCAAGAAAAAAGGTATGCTGGTACACGTACAGCTTTTCAGATCGCTTGACTTTCGGCAGAGCGTGCAAGGGCTGAGTTGAATCCTCCATCGTATTTAAAGTTCTGGCCCATGCTCGGGTAGAATGGTCAAGGTCTGGATGTTGAAGATGTGAGATGTATCCCTCCATGTGGACAAAATCAACGAGATACGATAAAACTTTCCATGCGCCTTCTTTTGCTTGCAGAAATAGCAAAACGTGTTCATTTTCAGTGCACTCTCGATTCATCTCTTCAAAAAATTGCTTGAAACTACCAAAAAGTGCAACCATAGTGGGAAAAACTTTAGGATCTATAAGAAGAGAAAACGCACGCTTAGGGTTGACTTGCAATGATAACACATAATTTTGTAAGATTAAACACGTATTGAGATATAATACGCAACCCATAGGGTAGGTATTGGTATCCGCATCGGCTGGAGTTTTCCTCTCTAAACGAACGTGCGCTCTCCATTGCGTCAAAAATACAGAAATACTTGAGAGAAGCAACTCTGTGCACTGCTCGATGCTAGGTAGAAACGATGCTTCAAATTTTTCAAGACATGTCAAGAGAAATTCATGCAAACTCTGACGTGGAACCTTTTCTGAAGTTGAAATGAGACGAGAGACCAGTGTTTGTACATAGTTCGAAATAGGATACGTATTTGGCAAGCATTTGATTATGTACGAAAGCATCAGCCAATCCGAACCACTTATGCTGGCGGAAGAATGGGAAGCGTCGTTTAAGGCTCGCTCGAATAGAAAGGAGGCCACTTTTTCTGGAACAGATGCGGGCAGAGAAGGCCAACGGTTCAACAAGTGGCATTCCCTGTTTGTAGGAGGCGTAACTGAAAAAGATTTGGCAGAAATAGCTGTTGGCACAGAGAAATTCTGAGATGGTACAACTTCAGAAATGGTAATACCCCATTTCTGCAATTCTTCATAGATTTGCGGAAATGCAGTTGAAGATGTAGCGCATTTTTTGATAGGTGGTACATTGTCTTTAGAGGAAGATGCAGCGGTACATATTTCTCTAATGCGCTTCTTTTTTCGATCCATTGCGATAGAAATAGAAAAAAATACGACTGGTCACGTCAAAATATGCGACTGGCAAATTGAGCATGAGGAGAAGTACAATTGCTACCAGCGTGTGTCATCAACTACATGAGTATTCTAGAAAAATTCCTCTTAATCTCAGCTTTGCAAAAATGTTATGCACAAAAGAACTTTACAAAGTTGATAGACAGCTCCTTTTGATCATTTCCAAGTCAGAATGGCGAATGAAATTGAACCTATCCTATTCAAAACTCAATGTAGTGTGAGCTACTTACTGGTAGCCAAGGTAAGTATAGTACGAAGCATGAATATCGAGTTATCATATTGTAAGAATTCACGAAGTAGCAATTATGTCATTACGATAGTCGTTGAAAGGGACATTTAAATTGAAGCCGAGATGAAAAATGAAAATTTGTACGATTGGCAACTAGAGTAGCCGTATTCTGTTGCCTTTAGCTCCTGCCATCTTTAGTACTGAGCACCGCTTCTCTAGCACAGTTTACTCGAAGGGAGGTTTAAGCTTGCATGATGTTGTAAAGAAAATGAAAAACATTCTAGATTGCAAAGGTAAACAATATCAATTTCTAAATTTCAGAAAGTTAGATAAAGTCATTGTTGCAGAATTCTGGTGAAACCATTCTTGATCATTTGCAAAATCTCAAGAATTGGATAAGCTACCATTTTTTTCAATGTAGCTCATATCCCGCCTAAATGTCGCATCCTTGATCTAATGTCTAAAAATGTGATGCATTAAATTTGTTGAATTTCCAATTATTGGTTCATGTTTCTCTATTTTTCGAGAGTGAATTACGATATTCCTGTTGACATGGTTTCCTGTTGTTATTGATTAGAGAGCTATAATTAGGGACATATATCGGGGTGAGCGTATACAATCATAAAAAATCAAGAAAATAGACGAGTGTTGTTTGCTGCAAAAAGTTAGAATCCATTTTGATTTTCATTACATTCTCCTGCAAAAGTAATCATTATGCTTATAAAAACGATTCTATATAGCATGCGCAATGCAATGTGTCGAAATGGAACCATGCCAGAACATCATTTCGTTGCATGCTCAGCAGTAAATGGATGTATCACTTTTGCAACTATATTATAGAAGTCGACTGCAAGCACTCCCCTCCATAAAAAATGGAAAAGTGAGTGTCAAAGTTGAAAATCGGAAATACTGTTATCTCCTCTTAACTATACTTATTTCAATTTATTGCTTTTGTGTGCTTGAGTACTCATTGTATACTTTTCAGTACAACACCTATGTTTTCGCCATGCTTTTTTATTGAAATGAGGATGAATTGTAAGAGATAATCTAATTGTTCTTGAATAAATGACTTCTATTCAAAAAAGTAGAGCTTGCAAGAAAAAACTTTTACCACTTAGCATTGTGAAAAGATTCATGCAGTTTCGATAAAATGACATGACGAGGCAAAGTTACAGAGTAATTTTAATAGCTTAGTCAATTTGAAATGATGGACAATGCGCATTCTTTGAAAACGAGTATTTACATCCTGCATATATTTTCTACCATAGAAAAGGATGAATCCGATAATACAGAAATGAAATTAGTTGTTACGGAATAGTAAGTATTTTATTATGTTTGAACTGAATGCTTGGGCAAAATGTTAATCAAAAATATTAAATATAGCAATAATATAGTAAAAAATTTAAAATCCTCATATTGGAAGGTAGCCAAGGAGCAAAAGTTTTTTCAACATTAATTACAAAAGCAATAGAAATATTAAAGGACTACACAAATGAGCTAGAAAGTTATTAATAAGCAAATATAGAAGCTATAGGAAATATAACATCCATTTATTCCAATCTAGGTATAGACAATAAGTTAAACTTTTTTTTAATATGGAAGAAATTATCCTAAGATAGATTTAGTAATAGCAACGTCAGGAGCTTCTACTATTGCTGAATTTGTATATGTAGCTCTTACAACAATATTTATACCACTACCTAGAGCAATGGATAATCATCAATACTAAAATATCCAAGGATTATTAGGTTAATGTAAAAGAATTATATCTACATATATCAGAATGTGAACCTAGTATTTTAATATATACAAAATAGCGTTTTCACTAAGAATAGGTATAAATTGAAGAAACGTAAGAAGAATATAAAACTTTACCTAAGCATTACCCGCCAAATCAGTGCAAGTGTAAATGCATTTCATAAGTAAATTCATTCATTCCAAACTATAAAAAATATTAGCAGATCAAAATAAACGATGTCAAAATGAATCGTTTAAATTAGAGATCCATCACTATCTTGAATTTTCTACTGAGAAATCATTAATCAAGCAGCCGCCTATGAATAACAGAGGAAAATAGGAAACATCTCAGTAATATTGTAAAAACAAGCTTCAAATTGTCAGATTTCTTCCCATTCATGCATGAAATCACATGTAATGCATTTCTGAACAAAAGATTTCCTCGTAGCATCTGTGCAACGTGCTTCCTCAAATTGATGAATATGAGGTGCTCTGTTTGGAATTTGACTTATGGGATGTGTTCGCTTTTTCCCCATTTTACTTTTCTTTTCCTGGCTTTTTCTCTTTGACATCTTTTCCAGTTCGCTTGTAAATTCGGAGGATGGGGCTAAAATACGCGAAAAACGATGCTGCTGTCTATTATCATGGATTTTTTCAACTTCCTCCCAAGAACCATACTTTTGAATAGCGAGATCTCTCAGTTGGAATTCGTAATACAATTTCATTTGCTTTTCATAACCACGAGGATTTCGTACATTTGACACCGCTAATTTAGAAGTCGCCTTCACTAAGTCATTCGATGAAAGGCAATATTTTCGAAGAGCATTAGTTTGGGAGATACGCGAATAGGCTTCCCGCAATGATTCACTCCGCAAGCATTCCCAGCAAACCCCTATTCCACATTGCAGAAGAGAGCGATCCAATTGTTTCATACTTCCACAGTGTCTGCAAGTAAGAGCAACTTCAATATTTGTGACTGCTTCATCATCTTCTTCCTTTTTAGCTGAGCCTTCAGCACAGATATGAAGGGAGAGCAACGAAGCATCAAATAAGCTTGCATTGCTCACCGTCGGGACAGAAATGTCTCGTTGCTCCATAAACTTCCTTGTACGATTTCCAGTCATCTAAAGAAGTTGAACGCCTGAAAAACCAACACTTTGATTGCAGATTGCCATAATGAACAAACCTACTTCTAAAGAGTCAACCCACATTATGATTCCAGCTTGCATAAACTATTCTAAAGCAACTTCTTCATAATTCTAATTTGAGATTCAAGCCATGTTTTCTTTGCTGAAATCGTATTCACGTGTACGATGACATTTAACTGTGAATAAAACAAATAAAAATCATCCACAATCGATTTTCAAACACGAATCAAAAACATTCCTTCACAACTTTGATTACGCATTGAATAGATAGGCATAGATATGAAGTAATAATACACAAGATAGATTGAAAAAATAATTTTCATCGTCCGCACAGGCTTTTCACTGTTCAATACCTCATATGAAAGCGAACTATCAATGCTTTGATACTTTATTTGTATTCGCAATGCGCGCATGAAAATTTTGAAGGCTTGGGTGAGGTAGCACGTACTAATTGAATCTCGTAGCACATGATTAATACAAAAAAATTGACGTCGAGAATTCTGAATCACCCTAGGCTCAAAGGATGTGGTGTTGTGTCGTAACGGGGTCAGCATGCCTTGTCTGCAAGTTGCGGGTGTCCTTTTCTTCAGAGGTTGAAACAGCATTTTTGAAGCGAATGTAACACATTTTTTGCAAAGTATGCAAGCTTCATGTTTAATAGTGAGGCACTCGTTGTTTTCTATGCGATTACTATTGCAAAAGCATACGGCAAGAGAAATCACGCAGCTACTTGCACTTTTTATTTCTATCCACACATTTTGTCTATTGTTTTTTGCGACCTTGTCTGGAAGAGCATCAAGAAGGAGACCCCGTTAGCTAATGGCTTTCCTTTCTCGTAAGTAAATGCGAGTTTCCATGCGCAATTGTTTTCTTTATCTACTCAATTGTTTTTCCATTAGATGATTTCCCGTAGTTTTCTACTTTGTACAAAAAATATTTTACGCTGTCATTTCATTGTGTACATCCGAATTACGTTGCATCTTCATAGAATTTCTTTCCGGTAGTATTTGTGCACACGCAAAAAGCATTTGTTTAGAATTTTCTATTTCTTTTTAAAAGCTAATTACCGTCTCCATGGATAACTAAAATTCCACAAATTCGTACTGCTGCACATATTTAACACTTTTTGCTACGCTTTCTGCTGCTATGCGTTATCGTGGGCTCTTTGTTCCCTTTTGCGCAGCCGCTGTCTGATACAATGTTCATCGAAGAGATTGTGTTAGAAGGATTTAAATCCTACTCTATTCGCACGGTGATAGGCCCCTTCAGCTCGCAGTACAACGCTATTACTGGATTAAATGGCACTGGAAAATCCAATATTTTGGATGCTTTGTGCTTTGTATTCGGCATTAAAAATTTGCAGCAGGTGAAAAAGATAGAGTGCATGCAGTAATCCTTACCTTTTCTGTAGTGTTGTATATCCTACATCACACTATCCTTGTCTCTGCACTGTAGCGATTTTTCTTTCCTTGTTTGGATCCACATTACCAAATCCTTGACCCATTCTTTGTATAAGATATCCGTGTGTCTTTTACATACAGATGCGTGTAAATCGTAAGGATGAATTTGTCTATAAGCAAGGAAAAGCAGGAATCGATAAAGCCAGCGTAAGCCATCTTTTGTTTTTACAGAAAGTTGCGGCACCACTCTCCTAGCAATTTTCTTTCCTTCTCCTTTCCTTATGCAAAGTAACTCAAACAATCCCTAGTATCTTCCCCTCATAAATTTAGCATCGTAGGCTATCTTCCTTCTATGCTACTATACACTGAAATTGAAGTAAAAAGAGCCTTTTCAGACATTGATTTTATAAAATTTTCTGCTAATTCTGCATACATACGTACAATCTCTATCTTTTTTCTTTGCCTTAACCATAATTCTGCACACCCTTGTTTACAAACTACTTTTTTTCTTAAACATGTTTGCATTATAACCAACATTTTTGTTTATAGAACCATAAATGTATATACTTTCTTACTTTTTGAGAGCTTCTCTGCGTATGTAGGTGAGTGTGAAATTCAATAATTCTGCTAAACCGAGTCCACTCCCTCCACCCTATACGGAGCTTCAGGAACTGACAATTACACGGCAGGTTAGAAATTTATTTTTCTATTTTTGCCTGCATCGAATTTCCTCTGGCCATTTCTTTTATAATTTATTTTTTCTATACTACCTTCATTTTTTTACTTTTTATAAACGTATTTCTTCCTCTTCTTCTTCTTCTTCTTTTTTCTCTCATTGGATTTGATATATAGTTTCAAGGAGAGTATCTTTGCCATCCATACAGTAATTTTTATATTTCAAAGTTTTGACACAACGCATCGAAATTCGATTTTTTAGAGTATTTATTACAGCCTAAGTTTGCTTTTATATTCTATAGAGATTTTTGAAAAGATTGAGAGGCTGTAAATGCCTATAAACGATACTGTAAAAATAGATTTGCTATCTCTGATTGAATAAAAAGCCAGGGGAGAGAAGGAAGTTTCCTACATCTATGGAAAATAGAAAAGATTGATTTTTTTTCATTAAATTTAACAGTTTATGTTATTTTTCAATACCAAGGTGAGATTTGGAATTTATTGTTTTGATCCTATTTATAGTAGAATGACGAGAAAAGCTATAAAAGATATATTTCTTTGCATTTATTTTTAACTTTTAGATTGTTATTGGAGGTCGTGAGCGTTACTTGATCAATTCTCACAATAAGGAAGGCAAAGTTGTCGAAGCACTTCTTCATGCTGTTAATCTGAATGTAAATAATCCTCATTTCTTAGTTTTACAGGTTTGAAAGTTTCATTTATTGATTAATTAAAAGATTGTACATGTTTGAAGAGTTTTCATGTGTTTTTATATTTTATTACTATTTTTTTTTAACGTTTTATCGATTCTTTTATAAATTGTTTCAAACGTTTGTATTTTAGTGTGTTTCATTGATTCTTTATTTTATAAATTGTTTCTTATTTTTTCTCTTCTATGCGTGTGTATCTCCTCAGAGTATAGGAGATTATTTTCCTTGCACAATTTGTTAATTTTCTCTCTATTTTTCATTTCTATGTTGTTTCATTTTATGTTTATGGAATTTTGTAACACTATTTTATATTATAATAATTTTTAAAATACGTTTTAACACACTTCTTACTCTTATAATCTCTCTTTTTCATCTTCATAAAAGTTTATAGCCTTAAAATCTCTATTTTTCCTCTTAAATTCTAGACTCTTTTAACTTTATTTATTTCTTATAAAATATCTATTTAAAATTTTTTTATTCTTCATAAATTCTATCCTCTGGATACAATTATATATGTATTTGTCTATTCTTTTTGTAAACGTATTTACTTAAGAAACGAACTATTTCTTATATTTTAAAAAAATTATAAAGATTCTTTTTCTTTTCTAAATTTTTTACAGGGTCGTATTAATGAAGTTGTAATGTATAAACCACTTCAAATCTTAGGTTTATTAGAAGAAGCTACTGGAACACGTTTATATACAACACGACGATTGAATGCTATCAAATTAATGGAACAGAAATCTTTCAAAGTATAGAATAATTTATAAAAACTACAAACTCTCTCTATTTCTCTCTCTCTATTTCTCTCTCTCTATTTTTTTCTTTCTCTCTCTCTCTCTCTCTCTCTCTCTCTCTCTCTCTCTCTCTCTCTCTCTCTCTCTCTCTCTCTCTCTCTCTCTCTCTCTCTCTCTCTCTCTCTCTCTCTCTCTCTCATACTAATTTTTAGTCTCACTGCAGGGTTTTATACTTACTCTCAAGAAGTATATTCAACTATATATAAAAATTTTGATATTTATTTTGATATTCCTTTCTTTGATTTTCTCATTTTTCTTTTTCATTTCTTGTTGAACTCGATATTTTTTAACATTTTAGTTATATTTTTATTATTTCACTTTTATGCTTAAAGTAATGGAAATAGAGTTGCCTTAAAATTAATAATATTTACATACATTGATGGACTTCTTAGTATGGAATACTACTGGAAAAAAATTTCTTCATCCACACAAAAATTTAAAAGTAAATAGATGAAGGATGCATTTTGTTTTAAATATTTGTATTTCAGTTGAGTGAAATTAAAAAAACTTTTGATACAGAAATTACTCCTGCTTTACAAGAATTACAAAAAGAAAAGTATGTTTTCTTCATATATTTTACAGACATTTTTATTTTACTAAAAACAGCATTTCAATTCTTTGTTTTGTTATCTTTTTTTGTTTTATTTTTATTTCTTATTCATTCTATTTCATTTTTTTAATTCTTAATATTTTCTTTTCTTCTTCTTCTTCATAGTTATCTCTATTTTGTGTACTTTATAGAGTCAATTCTTATAAATTCTAGTACATTATTTTATCCATAATTTATACTTTTATATATTTTTCACACTTTATTTGTATACTTTATATTTTATGAAAATGAGAATTTTATTTTTAATAGAGAAGATTATGGACGATGGGTGACTAATAATGAAGAAGTTGAACGTCTACGAAAGTATGAAGGCGCTTGGAAATATTATATGTAAGAAAAATGAATTATAAAAAATTCTTTTTAGATATGAATAAAAGAATTATATTAAATATATAAGAATTTGAATACTATTGAAATCTAAAATATAGACTTTAAGCTATTATTGAGTATAAAATTTTTCTTTTAATCTATGATTTTCAAATGTTTAGTTTTAAATTTTTCTATACAAATTTTCTTCTTTTTTTTATTTATTTATTTAATTTTTTTTTTATTTAATTTTTTCATTTCTCAGGGCAAAGAAAGTTTTTCTTCACGGTGAACAACAGTTAGGTGCGTTTGAAATTAAAAACTATTAAATAAATTAAGACTCTGAAAAGAATTTCAAATCGTAAAACAATTTATATATATATATTTTTAATATTAATTAATTAATTTATTTTATTTTTTTTTTTAGACTGTCAAATGCGTTTATTTATTTTTTTATGGATTATCATAATTTTAAATTTTTTTTTATACATTTTTTAATAGAACAATTACAAACACAATATACTACCAAGATGCAACACGTAAAAATTATTTTTAAAATTTTCTTTTAAAATAATTTGTAATGTATATACATTTAATGGATATATTTTTTTCACTTTATTAACTATTTTCTTTTATAATTTTATTATTTTTAAATACATGAGAGATTGAAAGTATGTATTTCATACCTTTTTTGTGTTTTTTAGATTTCTGAAATTGATTCCACTGTAGAAGAACTTGAGAAAGAAAAAAATGCACTGTTAGAGGAGGTAAAGAGAGAAGAAATTGTGTGGAAGGCTTGTAGAATTTTGTTGAAATTTATTAGTATTTTTATAAATTATTTTAAATAAATTTTTACTTCTATTTTGTTTCTGTTTAATTCTATTTTTTTATTCTGTACTTAATTTTTCTTTTTATTATTTACACTTTTTTTTCATACTTTGCTAAAGTAGTATTATTATTATATATTTTTATAATATTCCTTTATTTTCTTTATTTCTGAATATGCATTTATTATTAATGCAAGTTCTTATACCTTTTTTTTCCTTGTATTTTTCTAATTTGTTTCAAATTTCTTTCCATCTCACAGTTCTTCATTCTTCAAAAATTTTTTTTTTTAATTTTATATATTTTCATTGAATTAGACAAGAATCTCCTTGGCTTAGAATGTATTAAAAAATAAGAAAGATTGAATCGACTACAAAAAAGAAAATTATCTCCTTTTTGTATAAATATTCATTTTTTTTATAAAAATTTATTTTGTAGTGTAGTATACGAAATCAACCTTTGGCAGATTTACGTAAAAGAAAAGAAGATCTTGAGAAGGTATTTTTTATATTAAAAAATTAGAAATTGCAGTATTTATTTTGAATTATTTATTTAATCTTTTTCATATAATTTTATTGTTATTTTAATTTAATTTCATTCGTTTTTTTTCTTTAATGTTATTGATGATATAGGATGTATATTTTGCTATCATTTAAAATTAAATCTTCAAAACTTAACTTTTAAAATAGAAGTTATGATAGAGAAAAAAATATATAAATAATTTATAGAAAAAAATACATAAATAATTTATAGAAAAAAATAAAAAACTTTTTATATACTAATTATTTTAGGGAATTGCTTCACTACGATCGGATGAGAAATGTATTCGAAAAGATTTAGCAGAAGAAGAGAAAAATTTTACTGAATTGGAAAAAGAAGTAAAAAAAGTAGAAAAACGAATTTCAGATATCTCCACAGCCAACAGCAGTAATACTGCAGAAGTTGAATTACTTCAACAAAAATCATCGGAATTTAAAGAAGAAATTCAACGATTAGAAAATCGATTAGCTTCAATTACAACAGGTAATATTTTTTAAATTTTTTGAAGAAACTCTCGTTTTAAATTATTGGAGAGGAAGTTGATTTAATTTTTTGATTATTTTTTTTTGGAGAGGAATTTAATTAAAAGAAATAAAAAAAACTGTTTGAAAAACAAAAATTGTATTTTTTTATGTATAATTAATTTTTTTTTTTTATGAAATAAAAAATTAGGTTTTCTTGATGGAACAAATCCTGGAACGCTTCGGTAAAACAAAAGAAAAAATTTTAAAATAAAATTTTATGAAAAGAAATTGAAAAAATTTCATTTTTAATGTAAAATTATATTATAAATTATTTTTATTGCAAAATACTATAAAATGCTAAAATTAATTTATTTTATTTTAAATGTAGAGATCAGATGAAAACAGCTAAAAGTCAATTTTCTCAAAAAGAAGCGGAAATAGGCAATTTAACTCGAACTTTATTGTAAGTTTGAAGAGAAGAAATAAAATAAATTATAAAATCTAAATATTATAACAATCACATTTTGTATTAAAATAAATTTTGCATATAAATAAAAATAATAAAAAATAAAATATACGTATTGTTTAAAGAAGATACTAGATTTTTAATTAATTTATTTTTTATATAAAGAGGATATATTTCATTAAAAAATAGTATTTGCATTTTGTTAAAAATTGAAGGCATGATGAAACAGATTTAAAGCTTTTACAGCAGACTTTATCTACAATGAAAGATACGGTGAAATTTTGTTTATGAAATACTATAAATTATTAAGAGAGAAAATGAAACGATTTTATATTTTGAAATAAGATTTTTCTTTTGAGTGGAAATTTATATATTTCTTAAAATTTTAACACTTTTCTAAATGAATTGCAAAGTAAAACTTTACCACTTTAAAAAAAATTATTTTAATTTTCAGTTTGATCCATGGGTCTATAAATGGATTTTTTATAGTTTTATTCTAATTGATTTTCAAATATATATAGTTTCATGTGAATTTTATATAAATTCATATATATATATATATATATGTATATAAAGATATTATAGTTTTTGTATTCCTTATTCAGGAATGGAAAGATTTACAAGCTCAGAAAGAAGTATTGATGAAACATATTCAAGAAAATTGTTTGTTGGTTGACTCCAATTCATCTTTATTGGCATCTCTACAAGAGCATGAAGCAGCACAGCTTAGTAAACAACGAGTATGAAATTATAATGATGAAATAGAGATTCATTTTTGGAATAATGTATTGCTAGTTGAAGATTGTTTTTATTAAAGTAATTTTTTTAAATTATTTTTTAAAAATAAAAATATTTAAAGAGTATTCTTTTTCTAAATTTTATATTTTATTTCTTGAATTTCTTTTTGTTGTTTTATATAATTTTCTCTTTTTTTCTAAATAATTTTATTAAAAAAAATTTTTTTTTCTTTTCATTTTAATGTTTTTCATTTCTCTCTTTTTCTTTAACATTTTTTTTTCTATGCATTTCTTAAAATATATTTATTTTATTTTAATAATAAAATAAATATATTTTATCTCTTCCATAAATTTTTTTAATTTTTAATTTTTTTTCAATAAAAACTAGGAATTAGAGACCGCAGAAAATGAATTGAATGATTCCCAACGCTCTTTGGCTCCTCTTCGTGTGGCTGTCCAATTTCCTCCTTCATTTGATTCAAAGCGTTATTTTGGACAATTTTTTGATTTATTTGAACTTAAAGAAGGATATGAACTATGTGCTCCTGCATTAGAAGTACGTTAATTTTATATTAATATTTTATTAGATTATTTTTCTTAAAATTTTATTTTTATTTTATAATTTATGGTATTTATTAAAAATCTCAAGGTATAATTCATTTTTATTTTATATTTTTATATATATATTTTTTTATTATACTATTATTTATAGCTACTTGTTGGTGGCACTCTGAGCTATCTTATTGTTGATAATAAACAATGTGGTACGTTTTATGAAAAAATTTCTTCTTTTCATAAAAATTTCGATTTTTTGTATATTTTATTTATTTTTATAATATATTTAAAGGATTTAATTTCTCTAGAGTGCATTAAAAATGTTTATACTTTTCTAATTTAACATTTTGTTTATGGAAAATAAGAAGAAAGTATATAAAAGAAGAGAATTTGGAGACGATGAAGATGAAAAAATTAAGAAATTAAAAGAAAAGAAAAATAGAAGAAAAAAAATAAAACATCACTCAATTAGAGGGAGAAATGATAAAAATAAAATACACCCTATAGAATAAACATCTTTTTTTTTTATTATTGTAAAATAGATAGAAAAATATATATATAAAAAGAACAAATACATTTTAAAGTATTTTAAATATAGTTTTGTTTTTATTCTTCATTTTTTTTAATGTTTAGAAGAAAACTTTAAAAAAATTTTTTTTGTATTGTAAAGTATTCTTTTGTTTTTTTTTCTTTACTAAAAACAAATAATTATGAAAATAGATTTTTCTATGTAAAGTGGAAAAAAATGATATTCAAAAACTACAAAAATTTTATATTAAAAATAATTTTAATAAAAATTTCACACGATGAATTCTAAATATATATACAATAATTTCTTTTAATCATAAATTTATTTTATGAATGCTATTCACTTAAAAAATATAAAATTTTTATTTTTCATTTCTTTTATAGTTTTTTAATTAAAAAATTCTTACTTGATGAAAATTTGGATATACATTCATATTCTCCGTTTCTACTGAAATTTTGCATGCCTTGAAGTTTATAATTTAATTTTTTGTTTTAATTGTTTGATTTATATATATTTTTCTCTTTTATCTAAATTTATTTTTTTATTAAAATCAATGATTCTACTTTTTTTAAAATAGGATTTTGCTATTTTCCTATATATATTTATTCTTACTCCTTTTAATTAATTTTTTTTTCTTTTATTTAATACTCGTTTTTAAATATTTTTTTGTGTGTTTAGTCCAAACATTACTACATTACAATCGTTATGCAGAAGGACAGAAAAAAGTTACATTTTGGCCTTTAAAAGAAGGCGATGTAGGCAAACATATCACTCCAGAAGTAAAAAAAAAACAAGTTTAAAGATAAATATACAAAAATAAAATAAAAATAAAATAGAGATAACATTTAAAGAGAAATATAAAAATAAATATTTTGATTCAAAAAAAAATATAAAATTTTTATTTTGAGTAAAATAGTGTTTTTTGTTGTGGAAAATTATTGTATTAAAATTAATTAGTTTTTTATTAAACTAAAACATTTGATAAAGTGGAACTGCTTTTAATGATTGCAGTTATTTTAGTTTTTAGGTGTATGTACACCCCTATGAGTGGCAAATTATTTAATTTTTTCAGTAGTCCCTTTTTGTTATTTTTATTTTTTTTAATATTTTTATTATAATTGTATTATTATTTTATTCTTATTACTATATTATTATTATTATATTTTCATAACTATAGTATTTTTATATTTTTGAATAATTTATTAAAAATTTTAGGATATTCGTCGATGCCGTCATTTAGTGGGTTGTTCTTCTCAAGATTCTTCTAAAGTTTTGAGTAATTATGAAATTATAAAGTAAGTTTCAAAAAATAAAATAATTTCAAAATTAAAAAAAATTTACAGTGTAAAGTTTATTTTCATTATGTATATTTTTTTTTAATTTTTAGTTTTTTTCATTTTTTATAGTTTTTGGAGATTCTGAAATGTATGTAATATTTTATGTGTTGATAATAAAATTTTTTAATTATAAACTTTTAAAGATTTTTTTTATTACTTTTAATATGAGATTTAATTTTTTATTTATATCTCATTTTAATAAGTTTCTTTTTTTATATTTATTTCATAATTTTTGCTGAATATTTTTTTTATAATCTTTCTCTTCGTTTTAAAAATTTCTTATAAAATAAATAAATGGATAATTTTTATTTTATTTTATTAGATATGATTCTCCCTTCTTTGATAAACTTATTCATTATACTTTTGGAAAAAGTTTTATTTGTAAAACAGCAGAAGATGCTCGAGTGGTAAAATTATACATTTATTTATTCATTTTTAAAATAAATTCTATTTTTTATATAATTTTTCAAATTTCTTTTTTTAATACTCTATTTTAGGTATATCTCAAATTAAATTAATTTTAAAAAAAATTTCAAATCAATTCTATTTTTTTTTTTATATAATATTTTTTTAGATTACATTTCAAAAAGATCGTCGTATGGCTTGGCGAACAGCCACGTTAGATGGAGATTTATTCAACCCAACGGGTATAGTATTTTCTACGGAATATTTTTATAACTTTAAAAAAAAAAGAGAAGGAAAAGAATATACAAAATTAGATACTCGAAGGATTGTTTATACAAAATGAGAATAAAAGAAATTAAAATTATTTAAAATGAATGAAAATTGCACTAAAATGAAATGAGGAAGGAAAAAAGGAAATTTAATGAGATATTTTTTTATATTTCTAAAAAGGTTTTCATTTTTTTTTAAATAGAAGAAATATAAAAAAAAATTGAATGAAAAATAAAAGAGAATGTTTCAAAACGGTTGTATTTAATAAATGAATTTTTTTTTGATAAAGTAATTTTTTTATAAATATAAAAAAAAAAGAAGTTATAAATATATTTCTATTTACTATTTTTTATATTTTTATATTTCTCTCTTTAAGATTTGTATGGTTTTACGCTCATTGTGTGAAATTTAGAGAAGTAGAAGAATGAATTGTTTTTTATTTTAAAATAGAAAAGAATTAAAATTTTAAAAAAATTTCACATGTACAAAGTTCACATTCTCCATCTTTCTACAGGTTACATATCCTTTTATTTTAGTATTTAATAAAATTTTTTTAATTTTATCTCTATTTTATTTTTATTGTTCTTATATATTCTAAGAGTATAATCTTATTTCATTTATATAATTGATTTTATAAATTTTTTTTTTCAAAAGGAAGGATGACAGGGGGTGGTAATCGTTCCACAGGATCCATCCTTTTATCATCTAAAGTAAAATTTTAAATAAAACTATATATTTGAAAGAATAATGAAAATAAGAAAGGAATTTGACTTATTGTTTATATATATATATATAAACATAAGAAAAAGGAATGAAACAATTTTTTTTCTTTACAAATGTATATTATAGAGTATATATAAAAAACTAGAAAAATATATAGCTACTAATTTATATATAAAAGTAAATTGCAGTGTATAGATATATACTCCACAGAGTTTACAAAATAAATAAAAATATTAATAAGATATAATATGCATTTTTAATAAACATTTTCATTTTTATTGGGAATTTCTTTCTTTATTTTTATAAAAAGTTTATAGCTGAAATTACAGCGAATAGGAAAAATATATTCTTATAGATCTATACTTTTTTTTTAATCTTTTGAAATATTATTTTTGTGTGTGATTGTTTTATCTAATTCCTTTCTTTTTCTTTAATATATTTTTAAAAAATAATTTTTAATTAAAAATATTTTTTTTTAATTGAACAGAAAATTCGTTCTCTTAATCAAAACGCTTCTACTCTTCGTCAAGAATTGGCGTACGTTATCTTAAAAAACACATTTTATTAAAATACAAAAGAAGATAAATAATATGCTAGAAATGATTTTTTTTTAATCTATATAATTTACTCAAAGAATGCAATTAATTTTTTTAAAATATTCTCTTACATTCTGTATGATAATTTTTTTTATTCCTTTATTTTTTTTTTTTTTGGATATAAATAAGATTATTATATATTTAAAAATAATATAAAAGAAGATGAAAAAGTATCGCTTTTAAAGAAATAAAATAAAAGTGAAATTAAAAACTGTTTTAAAAAAAAACTATTTAAAGAAAAAAAATTATCATACAATAGAAATACATAAATAATTTTTATATATATATATATAAATAATGAATAAAAATTTTCATATATTTGAATTTTTTTATATTTCAGAGAAATGAAAACTATTTATCAATCTTTAAAGGAGAAAAAACAGGATTATGAAGCAAAGAAACATTCTATAGAATTGGATACAAATTCTCTTCAAAGTATTGAAGTAAGTCATGGAATTGAAGATGAGAAATACTAGCAATATAGTAAATTTTTTAAAATAGCAGAAACGAAATAATACATTAAAAAAAAATAGAAAACACTATGAAAATTATAATATTAAAGAAGAAATTTTATAAAGAAAATTTTTTTTTTTTTGAAAATATAACAATGAAAAAAAATATTTAATAGAAAGAGTTAGCAAAGGAGTGAAATAAAAGAAAGAATTTGTTTGTCATATTCAATGAAAGCATAAAGAAATGAAAATGAAATAAAAACTAAAGAAAATGAAAGGCAAATTATTTTGTATGGAAAAAAAGAAAAATTTTAAATCTATTTTGATATTTTTATTATAAATATAGTTGAAGAATTTTTCGATTTGAATTTATAATTATAATTGTATCTTCCTCTTCTATTTTAAAACTTTATAGTTTAACCTCTTTTTCTGTTTTATTTAATAAATTATTTTTTGTCATGTTTTCGAGTATTAAATGTTTATATATTATTTTTTTTATTTTTTATAAAAAAAAAAATAGTTTGTATTCCTTTCCAACATAATTTCATGTATAAATACAAACACTCCATTTCCATTCTTTATAATTTTTATATTTTCTTCAATTTTTAATTAGGAGAGATTAAAAATATGTCAACAAGGGCATATTTTTGAGAGGATGAAAAATTTAGAAGAAAAAATTGAAGAATGTAAAAAAACTTTAGAAGAAGCCAAAGAAAATCGTTTACAAATTTCTCAAACAATAAAACAATTACAAGAAGAAATTGTTGATATTGAAACGAATCAAGAAACCAGAGTAAGATTTATATTCTTCATAATTTCTAATTTTTTATTATTGAAGAAGGCAATGGAGTCTTGTTTAGAACATAAGTAAAAATATGTTTTTATATATATTTATTTTAGATAAAAAATTTTAAAGAGGAGAATACAAATGTGAGAGTATTACAAAAAATGTAATTTTTTTCATTTTTATAGAGATATACTGTCATTAGTGTACGATGAGAGGAGAGAGAAAAGAGAGGAGAAATAAAATAAAAGGATGAGAAGAAAAAAAAAGAAATAAAATGAGAGAAATAAAATAAAAGGATGAGAAGAAAAAAAAAATAAAGAAATTGAACTGTGCGAATGAAAATATGTAAAAGAAAGGATATACATCAAGAAGTTGAAATAGAAGGAATTTAAAAGAGAAAAATCATGAAAATAAAAAATAAAATATGTATTGAAAATTAAAATGAAAGGAATGAAAATAAAATGCGTGAGAGGGTTTAGAAGAAAATTGTTTTCAAATATAAAAACGAATTTTCTATCCCTCTTAAGCAAAATTTATATATATATATAAAAATAGTGTTTTAATTATAATTTCATAAAATGATTTTATATTGCAGGAATGTGAATTAGTAAATGCAATAAAGCAGGTCAAGCAAAAACATCGAGAAGCAATGAAAAATGCTCAAGATAAAGCTGAAGTAAAGGAAAAGAAAATAATTTTAATGATTCTTCTTTTTTCTCTTTTTAAAATAATAAAATTGAATAAATTATATTTTTTATGGATACCTGAAAAACATTTGAATTGGATGAATATTTTTATTAAAAAAAATAAATTTGATGAACATTTAAAAGAGGAAATTTTATAATAAAAATAAATTTGATGAACATTTAAAAGAGGAAATTTTATAACAAAAATAAATTTTTTATAATAAAAATAAATTTATATATATTTCTTCAGGCTATGTCGGGTGTACGCATTGAAATTGAAAAATTGCATAGACAAGCTGCTATTACTAAAAATGAAATTACAGAGAAGGAAATACAATTAACTGCATTGAAAAAATCTGCTGTAACTGCTCAAGAAAATATTTCAAAGAAGGTATTTTAATATTTTTATGAATTTTATAATAGTTTGAGTTTAAAATGGCATTGAAAACTATAAGAGAGATATTTATGTAATTTTATTGTTTTGGGAGAAAGAGAGAGAGCAGAAGAAGAAACCATGAAGAAGAGAGAGAGAAGAAGAAGAATGCATATGGAATGAAGATGAAAGGAAGAAGAAGAAAGAAAGAATAGAAGAATAGAAGATGAATCAATAAAGAATGAAGAAGAATAGAAGAAAAATAGAAGAAGAATAGAAGATGAAACGATAAAGGAGAAACAAAAAACAAATGAACGAGACAAAAAATAAAATGATGAGCGATGATGAAACGATAAAATAAATTTAAAAGAAGAAATATTTTTTTACATTATAAATTTATTCATAGAAAGAAGAACTTAAACAGTTGGATGAGCAATTGAAAGAGCAAGAAGTAGCTCTCTCTGCTTCAAGAAATAGAATGGCATACCTTCAAAGTTCTATCGAAAAAGCAGAGAAAAATAAAAGTCACATTACTGTTGAATTGAAACGAGTAAAAGTAGTTCTATTGAAAGTATCCAACTCTATAAAATAAAATGAATTTCCTTTACATTCTTTATTTCATTCTTGTGGATATCTTATTCTTGCTTTGCTTTTATATATATTTATCAAATAGGAAGAACAAATTCTCTCTTTTTAATTATCGCGTAGTAATTTTTTCTTCTTCTTCTAAATTTTTTTTTTGTAGTTCACTGATTTTCATCTCTCTCTCTCTTTTTTGTTCACTGTGAAAACTATATATGAAGATGTTATAGTTTTATACATATTTTTATTTTGGTTATCCATGCAGTTTTGAAGAGTTTCATCTGAAAAACTTTGTGAAATTTTATTTATAGAAATAGTACAAGGATCATTTTTTTTCTATTATTTTAGAAAATATTTTTTTATCCTTGTTTTATATTATTCACACAGCTTGATCATCAAATGCTAGCAGTTAAAAATGAAGCTAAAGATGCACATTGGGTGAGATGTATTTATTTTTTAATAATATTTTTTATTAGTGTTGTTTACAATAAAGTGAAAGGTATGAATTGTATTCAAAATAAAATAATAAAATAAATTTAAAAAAAATTAAAAAAAAAAAAAAAAAAAAAAAAATTATAATAAATTAAAAATAAATTAAAAATAAAATAAATTAAAAATAAGTTAAAAATAAATTTAAAATAAATTTAAATGCATTTCAGAAGGAAATTCCATTCACTATAAACTATCATCACCCTCCATTTTCTACTTTCTATCATGGATTTATATCAAAATTTACTGCCATCCCCATAGAAGAATAAAGAGAAGAAATGAAGGCATTTTTGTAGAATTGGGATTCAAATTTTTCTTGCAGTGTTTCCATTTTGCCAATATATAATTCTTAGATATTTCTACAAATTTACATTCTATTTTTTATGAATAGCATTTGGAAGAATTGAAAACGAAATTTCCTTGGTTAGTTGCACAAAATGATACCATGGAAGGCACAAATTTGGCCTTTGATTTTGAAAACCGTCCTCTACAATGTACTACCTTTAGAAAGCTTTAAATGTTTATTTTTATTATATAAATAATGTTTCATAGTTTATAAGGATCATCATCAAAGAAATACACTTTTTTTTAGTTTAAAAATTTTTTTTGAGTGTATGTTATAGGAGGATGTTTTAGAAGGAAAAATTTTAAGAAGATTTCGTTTGAAGAAAGAGTGAGATGTGTGTGCTTTACAGTGAAAGTTATTGCAAGATAAGGAGGATTTTGTTTTTCATTCCAACACAGTGGATGTAACTTGTAGAGATTTCCAAAGAAAGTTTCAATGAGATACTATACAATGGGAGAGGGGGAGGCTGACTCTGCACACTATGTGTATTAAAAAATTTTATTTGGATGAATACTCGTCTTTAAAATGTAAAAACTGCAATATGTTTTTTCATTTCTTTTCTAGAGTTGAAAATGTGAATTTTTTATTAAATTTTGAACATTTTTTGTATTTCTAATGTGAAAAATATAAAAAGCAGTATATTTTCTCACTTTATGATGAATCAATTCATCTCCTGTATATTTTTAGCGGTACAAAAGCAACTGGAAGAGTTAACGGCCATGCAATATGATTTACATAAAAAAGTGAATAAAAATGCTGTCCAAAAATTCAATGAAACGGAGCAAAATGCGAAAATATTGATGGAAAGGCAAAAACAAGTGGAAGAAGATAAATTTAAAATCGAAGAAGTTATTGCAGATATTGATGAAAGGCGCAAAGAATCTCTAAGACAAACATGGGAAGAAGTCAATCAAAATTTTTCTCTTATATTTTCGGCATTGTTACCCAATGCACAAGCAAAATTGGAACCTCATACAAAAGGAAATAACGAAGGATCAGAGAAATTTTTGAATGGTTTGGATATGAAGGTAGAAAACATGCATTTTATAAACCAAGGCCATCTACTTTGAAATTGTTATTTGAATACTTAAGTAAAGGTTACGTGTTTGGAAGAACTCTTAATTAAATCAGAAATAGCAACGATGCACTCCATTTTTTATGGCAGGTGGCCTTCAATAATAAATGGAAAGAATCTCTTTCAGAGCTATCGGGAGGGCAGCGTTCTCTCCTGGCACTTTCGCTTATATTGGCATTATTAAAATGTGAACCTGCTCCAGTTTATATCTTAGATGAAGTGGATGCTGCATTAGATTTGAGTCACACACAGAATATGGGTAAAACAGGAATTGCACCGTTGTTTGATGGAAGTATTACAGACTATCTTTGACTCTTTGTTGTACCTTGAGTTTCGTCTGTAAAATTAATTACTCTCATTCCTTTTTATCAAATGCATGCCTAGACTTTGAAACCCACGTGATGATCAACAGAAGACTCTATTCCATGAATTTTACTATGCATAGGATTGTTTTTACGTCTATAGGCTCCATGATCAAGTCACAATTCAATAATTCTCAGTTTATTATTGTATCCTTAAAGGAAGGGATGTTTTCTCATGCAGATGTTGTTTTTAGGTTTGTTTTCCTTCTGCCTACGTAGTAAAATGTGGATATTTAGCCTCTCATCACTCCCACTGTATTCAGAGTGCATGCCATGGCTCTTTGACTGTATGATTCTCTTCAGAACTCGATTTATTGATGGAGCTTCGAATGTCGAACGTTTTTCTTCCATCCCGATGACTCCGAAAGCACCGCCTGGCCGATCTATTTCGGGATATCGTTCTGCGGGTGTGTTTTATTTTTTTATATAAAAAGGTGATCATGAAGAAGGAATCATTAAAAGTTTACTATTTTAATGATTCTCTGCATGTTCTGTACAGGTGTATCGCGAGGAAGCACTCAAAGAAGAGAAGCACCGGAGGAACATTCATAACATGCATTTATAGGATGTATTTTGTGTATATTTTACGGCATTGCATGGCCTAAGTTAAAATGGCTATATGGGATACCCATCGTACACTGTAGAAAGTATGTGTTTGTCTTCTTTTTATTGCAGCAATATGTTGCAAAGAGTGACATTTTTTGTATAAAGTAGAGCTATGCATCTATACCGAGTTTTTATAATACGCTGGGATCCGGCAGGAATTTAATGCCTCTATGGGCATTCCAAAATAAACTTTCAATGCCAGCATTCTTGTTCAAATAGCCTGTAAATGTCACAGCCATCGTAGCATAGACTTATTCGTCTATATTGGAATCAAAAACAATTTGTAAAAGTAGCACGCGAATCTGCTTTTTAAAAACATGCCTGCAAAAATGGCTGTATTTTGCAGAATAAATATTTGCAATAAGCGGCATCCCCTTTCTCTTGAAACCCCGATAATTCTATAAAGCAAACTTATTTCTGTATCTATGCATTATCATTTCTGTAGTCGTAAGAGTTGGCTTTGCTGCGAGTTAAGCGCTCACCTCTACACAAGGGTAACTCGGTAATCATTTCGAATGAAAAAGTAGTATTTTGTTCTGACAATTTTATTGGAAGTCTAAGGCATTCTCACAAGAAGATATTAGCGGCAATATTCTCAATTCAAGTGATCACTGTCAAATCATCAAAATCAAAAAGCACTTTGCAACGCATACTGTTCATGTTCTATGTCATTATTATCTTTTCATTGAAGCTATTAAACCCAATTAGTACCTTAATCTGTGCAAGAAAGTGGAAATTATCCGAATGGGATCCCTGTACCATGCATTAGTGAATTTTGTTCTCAATCTGTTTATAAACTTTTTCCTGCAACTTTATTTCTGTTAAAAGATTGTCAACTGTACATTGCGCTCATGCATTATTCCTTAAAGCATAAATTTGCAATGCATTTTGCGGTTATGCAGAATAGTGCATCCTTCCGCAACATTTCCTACTACTATTAGTTCTTTCTAATATTGGAAGCAGCGCACGAATTATAACTGATTTAACACGTAAGCTTCTTATAAAGTGAGTAACCTACTTTTTCATGGGCAATTGCTCGGTGAGTCAAGGAATGATTTGAATTCGTTTTCTTTTGCATTCTTAAGCATAATGCTGACACATGCTCAAGAGTCTCGCTTTTCTAGGAGGAATTTTGTGGCATGTTGGGAGTTTATAAATGGCGCACATTAGAAATTTTATGTATCAGCAGTACCCTTTCCGCAACCGTGCATATATTTGCAGCAGGACGGTGGAAGAAGGGATACATAAATTTTCAGCTAGGAAGTTATAGTTTTTTGTTAAGCTGTAATGTACTCTTAAAATAAAAGCTGTTTTTATTAATATTACTGTCGCATCGTTTCAGAAAGCACTTTCGAGATCTTGCTAACTTTTTTTAATGTCATCATATTTTTGTACTTCATATGCGATGACTAGATTAGGCGTTGGCAGTAACGCAATTTATAGGCATTAAATCAATTCTTCCTTGCAGTTGGAAAAAGTACATATACCTTCTTACGGTTGCATCTGCTTAAAAGTATCGCTTCACTCGACTGAAATATATTCAAATATCACAACAATATTCTCAGAGGAATTATTTTATTATTGCCACTGCGCATTAAACGTAGTCAAAATCGCATTTGCTGACGCAGTGCAAAGCGCTGAAATGACAAAAAAAGTTAGTGAACGATGCATAACACTCTACTTTCCTGAGAAACATCATGGCAGCTTTCCCATACAGCTGCTTTTAGTCATCCCATCAAGCTATACTACATTTTCGTATGCTTTTCCTGTTTTTGTTGAACACTGCCTTATCCCCAGTGCAAACAGAAAGAAGAGAGGCAATTTCAATGCAGAAGTAGATTCGGTGTTAGTATGCCATAACCTTTCAAAAGTAATTCCTTATCAATTCGAAACGCAACCACCACTCTACACACTGCATTTCTTGCTCGGAGAAGGTATACTTCCTTTTTGATCCTATTGGGTGGCGCGAAGCTGGGGATTTCTATAATAATGCCTGACTGCTGTTTTTATGGAAACTAGAAGCAATCTGCAGGTGCCGCAGAATATTTCCTCTCCACCTGTCTAGTAGAGCATGCAAGCGCCGCGAGGAAATGCAGTATCACCACGCCTTTAAATTCTCTTGGTTGCGTGTATGCAAACAATGCAACTATCCAATTTTTTGTATTGAACCGAGAGGTTCCCCTTGTTTTTTGAAGGTATACATCCGTTGCACAATACATCTCTTCGAGTGTTACCATACCTTGGCCATGCGAGAAGAAAGCCTTCGTAATACGACTGAAGAAAGCTCAATTTTCCTGCTGCATTTCTGTAGCATGTTACACTCTGAACGATGTCTGTATTCTGCCGCAATGGTCCATAGAAGCTTTACTGACTGCTTTTTGTATACTATTTCCAAAATTTTCATAGTGGTCTTTCTGTACATACACTATCAAGTTGTTACAGAATGCAGGCAAATCTTTGAAAGAGTATTCCTTCCGCTTTATTGTCCGTGTTTTTGCTTTTTTGCCGATTTATAGATTTTATTCTATGAAAGGCTTTTTTAGAGATTTTTGGCAACCTTGCTCAACTCAATCTTTCATAACAGGTTTATTTTTGTTTCTGTGCGTGATATTGTGTTTTTCCATCATTTAGTGCAAACTTTTTCTTTGTCGAATTTGCTGCTTCTACCCTGCGTATTTGCACAGAAACAAATTTCGATTAGTACAAAGCGCCCTTTTTAATTACAATTTTTTCAATCTTAAATTTTGCTGCCTTTTTAATTTTTTTGTATTCCCTAACCGCAACATTGTATTTTGTGACTCCACTCCAGTGTAATGTCTTTCGAATCTTACCATGCACTATCTTTCTCAAGAGTCTGCTAGTGCGCTGGCTGCCATAGTCTTTTACGTCTTTTCGAGAATTTTTGCTTTTCAATTAGTGCAAACAGCACAGGAAAATTACCCGTTTCCAAATATTTTACTTTACCTCTATTACAGTGGTATACTTCTATATAAGAAGCTGAAGACATCTGTGTCAATTTTGTAATATTATATACTAGAAATGTGGGGAAGCATGAGAAATTGAAAGAATGGGGAGATATATTTGATGTTTTAGGCTATTTGCAGCCAAATTTTCTATTTTCATATGTATGTACTTACTTCGCGTTCTTTATTTTCAAATCCATTGCTCTAGCATATTTTCAATACCGCTCCCACTCTGTAGGTGATTCTATTTTTCAGCAATATTGTCAGGCAAGCCATGTGCCAAAATATCGGTGAAATATTTTTGTGTTTTCTACTTTATTCAATGCCTGTATAAAAATCCAAAGGTTTTGCTAATGCATAGAGGATGGCCAGTAGCCTCTTTTTAAAGAACACCTGCTGCTAATTAGCCTACTTTTATACATTCATATCATTCATGTTACTCCAAACGTGCTGAATTTTTACTTTTAAAAGTTTGGTAGAAGAATGGCCCCTTTTTTTTTAAATAGCTGGAGATATTGTTACCGTAGCTGAGAAACGAATAATAGATTGGATACCCTCAGGAGGAAAGGCTAGTATATACTGCCGACAAAAATCTGAATGCGTACAAAGGTATATAAAAAGAAGTTTAGTCTATGCAATTTAGTTTTTGATTCTTTCCTATCGATAGGGCCATCGCATACTTACATTTTTCTCTATAGTAAGATACAGGGATTAAACTTTTAGTTTGGAGGTCTACCTATGGCAAATTAGGGGGGATTTGAACACTGGATTTTCGTATATGTATTTCTTCTCTCTACCATTTACGAAATATTGCACGTTTCTGATAAAAAAATTTACACTTAAAAAGGTCTCATCTAATAGTTATAAACACTTCTGGAAACTATTGGAGTAAAATAGTAACTGCTGAGCCATAACTCTCTCGTAACGTAGTACTTACTGCTTGATCAAAACTATGTTCAAAATTTTAATTTATTTAATTAATATTTCGTATTGTGTTGACTTATAAAAAGACGGTAGCAATTTTTATTTTATTTTTTTCGTCTAAAAACTTGGCTTTTATTGCATTTGACACTCTTTGATTTCATTATTTTGATAATGTATCTCTTGTCACTGTTGGGTAGCAGACTGGAATATTTTTTTTTCCACAATTTTTTAACTCCCAAAATGATTATAATCTCTATGTATTTTATAGAGTATCTCTAAACAATTTTCATGCACAAAAATGTTTCCTGAATCTCCTCAAAAACAAAGTTGCTTCGTTAGAAAATCTTTTAGGGTGTGGCGATAGTTGAGTGTACATACACCGAATGTCCGGCAAATTTTTTTCCTCAAGAATAATTTCTCTCTTTTATTTCTACTTTTAATGCACTGCTTTAATATTTTCTTTTGTTTTATCCATTTTATGAAGGCTTAGGAGTCTCTAAACATATATTTACTCCTGTCAATGCAAATTTAGTACTCTCTTCTGTTCCCTACTCTGAGGCTACTTAAGCAGGAAAAAAGTTGCCTATAAAACTATTTTCATAAAGTGCAATGTTTATAGAGTTTATAGCACTTTTTTTTACTCGATTGTTATATTTTATATAACAAAATATTCTCCTTTAAAGCGTAGAACTCACTTTTTTCTTCATTTGTACTTTTTTTTTATTTAGAGAAATCCTGTGCCCATTCGATGCATAGATGCAGGCGAAATAATTATGTTTTTTTTGTTTTCAGGTAGTTATAAAGGTTGAATAAACGTATTTGATTCTTTTTTTTATACCACAAATAAAGTGCAATCGTCTGAAGATTTTTAAAACAGCATTTTTGTAAAATAAAAAACATGCATTTTTGCTCGTATTCTATGAAATACAGCTTTATATATCCAAGAAATAATGGTAATAATGAAATATATATAGAGAGATTAGAATAGAGAATAAGAAAAGGGGGTTTGGAGGAAATTTATAAAAAAAAAATATATTCACAGGGTTTGCCTTGAACTAAAAAATGGTATTTTTTATGAATTTTTTTTTTTCTTCACCGAATTTAAATTTTTTTTTTTTTTATGAATATTATTTGTAAGTACTGTAGAGAGCTCTTTTTTTATTTTAGTTTAGAATCATTTATAAAAACACAGGTAAACTTCCTACTATTAGAAAATTATTTTTATAGTGTGTTTTCTGCCACACAAACTTTTTCTTTTATATTTCTAAATCTTTAATTCTTATAAATTAGAAATTATAGAGAAATATTTTGTTTCATAGTCATTTCCTGTTTCTACAGTGTCTCTCTCTCTATAATTTAAGTTGTGTATTTACAAAGTTCATTGTAGCATTTCTATTCTTTTATCAAACATATATATTTTTTATATATAAAATAAAAGAATTTCCCATTTTTTCTCTTTTAGCATTGAAGATTTGTGTTTTTTATAATTATTCTACTTTTTAGAAGGCACATTTTGATCTGGAGATATCCATACGAGTCTCTTCTCACGTTTTTATATGTTTTCTCTGATGAAATTTTGATTTTTATCTTCCTTTCTTCCCCCCCTCTTCTTCTTTGTGTATTTCACAATGCGAAAAGAGCAACGAAAAACTTCGTTTTCTACTACATCGGATGTACCTGTTCTCACACGAAGAAGTAGTCGTTCTTTTTCTTGGAAATCTGGAGATCTTCGTGTAACTGCAGATCATTTTGCTTTATTAGAGAAGCAACAAAAATTTGTTAAAGAATCCCAACAAATTCCACTTTGGGAAACTCGTATTATCGTTATTAATCCCACAGATAAAGAAAAATTACTACAATTTGCTAGTAACAGTGTGATATCTCATGGTTTTGTGGTGTGTCTACTCTCTTTTGAAATAAAAGGCGTGGAGAGAGAGGCAGGGAGAGAGAGATGAAAGGAAGGAAGGAAGAGAGGGAAGAAATTGAAGGATATACTGAGAAGGGAGAAATATGTAGAAACTCGAGAAAAAATTAAGAATCGAGAGTGAAATTGAATAGAAATAAAAGAATAGGAGAGAGAATAAAACGGTTACACAGAACTCTAGAAAATATTTCCTTGTTTTGAATTTTTTTTCTTCTTCACAAGAATATATATATATCTTTTTAAAAATAAGAATGGGATCAAAAATTGAAAATATGGTATAGTTCATTGAGAATAGGAAGATTTAACAAGCCTAAGAGAGGCATTAAAGGAAATACATAGAAGAAGAGATGCAATAAAAAGAGAGAATTTTATACCGAGAATCATAGAAAAATATGTAATCGATTACAAAGCGGATAACCGTCTATGAAAGTAATCAAGAAATAAATATATCCACAAATTGAATTCACAAAGCAGTAGCGATAGAGATTTATCTAAAGATGTAAAAAAAGAAGTACTGAAACACATTGAAATATCATTTTTTAATATCTACCCACACAGAGATGAGAAAGTAAGATGTACTTACTGTTATAATACTATATATATATTTTTATATAATTCTTACTATTTCTGTATACGTAGTAAACTGGATTTTCTATTCCTGTTTCTTCCTTGTAAATCTATAGTTTTAAAAGATATATTTTTATATATATAATTCTTACTATTTCTGTATACGTAATAAACTGAATTTTCTATTCCTATTTCTTCCTTGTAAATCTATAGTTTTGGAAGATTATAAAGGATTCTCTTTTATCACCGTATAGGAGAGTGCCTTTATTATGGGTGATTTTTCTGTGTTTTCTCTCGTTTTCAACGTTGGTTTGGAATCTTCATATTTATTGGTGGGAAGCACCAATATCATTATTTGTATACTTTTTGTTAACGGCTATTAAAAGTATACGAGAGATTGGATTGAAACATCATGAAGATTCCAAAATCAATCGGCTGCGGTGTGCTGTTTTAGATGCCCATCTTCCCTGTCTTAATTTGGTATATTTTATAATTTTTAAAATAAATTTATGATTCGATTGTATTTTTATATTTCTTGAATTTTTTTTATACTTTCTATCCAAGGGGGGTAAGGTTTATTTATATATTGCAATTTTTTTAATTTTTTTATTTTTAAAAAAAAATGAATATCCGCTTTCTATATTTCAAAGTTTATCTTTACTTTTTAAAAAATTTTCTAGTGTTGAATTTATTTCTTTATAATTTTTTAAAAGAAAAAAAAGAGTTATAGTCATGCTGTTCTTTTGTTAAGATTTTTGTATAGTATACATTTTTTTTTTCCTCCTGATTGTATTTTTTTTACCTTTTGTGGATATTATTATTTTTATTTTTTATTTTTTTTTCTATTCATAATAATTAAATTCCTATCTTTCTTTTTACTAGTATTTTAATTAGCATTTTATAGAAATTATTTAAATAATTCAAATGCATAGGCATTCAAAAATATGTGTGGAAAGTTTATAAGAGGTTTGTACATTTTATTGTTTTGAGATGGACGATTTCTTTTATATTTATTTTATTTTTAAAAATTTTTTGTAGATATTTTGGGAAAATCTAAGGGTAGGAAATATTATTCGTATACATGAAGGAGAAACCGTTCCAGCGGATATAATTTTGCTCAATTGTGGAAAGACAGAAATTGCTTACTTTGATACCACAAAAATTGATGGGAAAATTCGATTAAAGAGGAAGATTTGTGTTGAGGAAACTCAAAGTAAACATTCTTTTAGTATTCAATGAAATTTTGTTTTTAAAAAATGAAAGAAAATGGTGCATATCTGTATATTTTCCCTATTTTTAAAAATTGTAGTATTTTTTCAATTTTCTAGTGAAGAAATGCATCAAATTACTCTTTAAAGGAAACGTCCATCTTTTTAATAGAAAATACATTTAAAAGAGAGGAATGGATTTTTTCAAAAAGAAGAGTAATTAAAAATTTGTGAGAGACTGTTTGATGTAAAAAATTTTGACTTTAAAAAGAAAGAAATGCATGGAATTGCAATGAGGAAGAAAGAGAAGAGAGAGAGTGAGAGGAGAGGAGAGAGTGAGATTAGAGAGGAGAGAGTGAGATTAGAGAGGAGAGAGTGAGACTAGAGAGGAGAGAGTGAGACTAGAGGAGAGCAGAGGAGAGTAGAGGAGAGAGGAGTAGAGAGGAGGAGTAGAGAGGAGGAGTGGAGAGGAGAGAGTGAGATTAGAGAGGAGAGTAGAGAAGAGTAGAGGAGAGTAGAGGAGAGTAGAGAAGAGTAGAGGAGAATAGAGGAGAGAAGCGAGAGAGAAAAAAGAGAAGAGAGAGAACAGAGAGGGATGTATAAAAAATAGCAGAGATGTTTATAGAAAGCAAGAAATAATATATTTTAAAAGTGATAAAAATGTATGAGGATGTAATTACAAATGCATTGAATGAAAGAATGGATTCTTTACATTTTTTTTTGGATTAAGGAAATACGAATACTAAATAAAGGAAAACTAGGGTTTTTATTTATTTATTTATTTTAAAATATAAATATTTCAATATTTACAGCCTTTTGTTCTCCTGAAATGCTATTGAATATCAAAGGAAAAATATTATGCAAATCACCGTATGCACTCTCTGAAGAATTTGAAGGCAGTTTTAAACTTGATGTTCGTCCTCGTTCATCTCCTTTGCATCAGAAAAATTTTGTTTGCAAAGGTATAAGAGAATGGAAACGATGAACATTTGAATTTTTAAAGAAGATAAAATGCATTGAAAAAATGGGATTTGGGTCTCAAAATAGATGGGTTAAGATTTTTTTTTTTTGAAGAAGTGGATTTCTTGAGTATGAATTTTTTTTTAAAACTATTTCTTTTTTAGTTTGAAACTTAATACAATAGAAATAGATAAAAATAGTAGAAATTGAATACGAACGAAAAAGGATTTTTGTTTTGGTATTCACTTTTTTTCTATTAAACGCTTGTATTTTTTTGTTTTTATTTATAAGATAGTTTTTAAAGGAAAATTATATTCATGTTTACTTATTATTTTATTAAATATTTATAAAACTTTGGTTATTTTTATAGTTTAAGAGAGATTTTTTATTACTAGGAGAGCAGAAGCTATTTTTTGGAAATTTTTCTCATATTTTTATTACATTTTAAATGTATTTTTTATTTTTTTGGAAATCTTTTAATATTTTATTTACTCAAATTTTACTGCTTTTTTGTAGTAGTTTACTGTGTCTCTGCCTTATAAAATTTATTTTTTCTTATTTATTTTGAAGAAATTTTGTTTTTTTAATATGAATTTTTTTAATGGAAAAATGCAATTTATTTTGATAGATTTAATTTTAATACTACATATATAAAATTTATCTTGATAGATTTAATTTTAATACTACATATATTCTTTTATTTTTTATTAAAAATTTTAGGATTTGTTCTTCGTAATACACGCTCTATTGATGGAGTTGTAGTTTATACAGAAGGAGATAAATATTTAAAAAAATATTCAGATTTCCATCCTTGTAAAGTCAGTGTAACAGAGCGTGTTTTGAATAAATATCTTCAACTTATCTTTGGAATTCTTGTTGTTCTTGTTTTAGTAAGTAAAGAAGAAATGCATTGTATTTTTTTTTTTATAAATAATTTTTATTTGGAAAATATTAAAAATAAAAGGTAATTTTAAAAGTATCATTTTTAATATTTTTTATCTTAAAAAATTTAATTTTTTAAAATAATGTTTTTGCTCTTTTATGTATAACAAAAAAAAATAAGAGCGGTAGTGAATATTTTTATGACTATTAAGAGAAGAATAATAATATTTTTATTATTTTTAACTTTTATTTTTTAATAAAAAATAATTTAAAATAAAAATGATTAGTTTACAAATATTATATTTATTTTTGAGAATAATATACTCTACATAATGTAGCCAATATTTTTTAAAACATTTTTTTATTTTTAGATTAGTATTTTGAAAGGATTTGTGGATGCTTCTTCTAATTTGATGCATGGTATGCTTTTCTTTTTGTAAAGTTTTTATTAGTAAGGATTTTTTGTGTACAATGAAATTTTTTGTTTTTATTTCATTTTATTTATATTCTTGTTTATAGTTTTATAGTTTTATAGTTTTTTATAGTTAGTTTTATAGCTTATAGTTTTATAATATTCAATGCAGTTTTAGTGCATGGTTATTCTTTGATAATATTTCTTTAATTTTATTAATTTATTTTTATAAATTTCTGCAGGAAATGAAGCAGTTGCTACTATTTCTATTATTTTTTGCTTTCATTTTCACGATTTATTGCCATTATCGTTGTTTGTCTGTGTGGATATTACAAGACTCATACTTGGATGGATTTTAGGTAGGATGAACAGAAAATTCATATAGAGTAGAGTAATAGATAGTGTAAATTCATGAAATTTTTGGATGCTTTCAAAATTTTTGAAAAAGAATGATTTTGTTTAGAGAAATACTCCAAGGCTTTATATAGATATCATTTTAAAAGTTTTTTTTATTTTTATATATATTTTTTTTTAATGCAAATGTGTATATCCTTGCTTTCATCTATTATTTTTATAAATACTTTTATTTTTTTTTTCGGTGAGAAATAGAGGCATAAATAAGTATTGGAGAAAAAGAACAATTTTTAAAGGATGAATTTTATTGTAATTTTTATATAATTAACTAGTATTTATTGAATTAAACATATACAATATTTTTTTTGTATTTATAAACTACTATTTCTTTCTCTTAATATTTTTTTTAGCAAATATTTCTATTTATTGTAATCTCTTTTTTTTTTTTTTAATCTTATATTTTTCTCTCTAGTTTATTTCATCTCTTATACTATAACTCTTTCTTACGAATAGTATTTTTTTTTTTTTAATATAGAAAAGGATCAAAAATTAATGAGAAAACATATGGATGGAAATATTTCTGCCTCTCGAGTTTATAATGTAGATCTTATTGATAGTTTAGGCCAGGTGGATTTCTTCCTCACAGATAAAACTGGAACTTTAACAGAGAATACGATGAATTTAGAAATATGTTCTGTTCAAAAACGTTTGTATTATTTTTCACAGGATTCTTCACATTCTTTTTCACCTACAATGTATGAAGAGAGAGAGAAGAAAAAATTTTTTTTATGAAGAAGACAGGCTGTAGTATTAAGAGAAAAATATTTTTATAAATTTTTTTTTTTTATTCATAAAATAAATGTATAGAAATTTACACGCCTACTAAATATTTAAAAAAGAGGAGATAAATGAAGAGAGATATATAAAATTGCTATAAATGAGAAAAAAAATTATAGAAATCCAATGAAAAAAATGGAAACATGGATATTTTTATAAAAAGAAATATATATTTATATATAAAAAAAAATAAAGAGAGAAGAGGATTCAAAAGGGGGGAAAATTTTTATTTTATTATTATTATTTAATGAATATATAGGATGTGTGTTTTCTAGTATGCAAAAAATGATTAATATATATATTAGAAAGGATAAGAAAGAAGAAGAAGAAATAGTATAAAAGAAAATAATACCTCCTTATCTAATGTATACTCAGAGAGAACAAATTTTATTAAATTTTTTTTTATGAATTTTTAATTATTTTTTATTGAAACTTATTCTACAAAACTCTATTTTTTTTTTTTAATAAAACATATTATACAAAACTCTATTTTTTTTTAATCCTCGTTTGTAATTTTTTTTTTAATATTAAATATAGTAACCCTCCCTCTACACCTGAATTGATTCCAAAAGCTTCTTTATCTTGGGATACTTCACCTCTTCTTCAGTCTGAAAGAAGCAAAGAAAGTGTACAATTTGCAAAGGAAGAAAACAATTCTTTTGATGATAGTGAGAAGAAGAAGTAGAGAGGAGAAATAATTTTTAATAATATTTTTAAATATTTTATTACATGTTTTTGGTTTTAATAGATTGAATTTTTATTTAAACATTTTTTAGAGTTTTTTAATTTATTTTGCTATACATTTTTTTTTGTATTGGTAAATTTGATTTGTATATAGAAAATTTTAATTAATTTTGTTTATTAAATTTCAATAAAATGAAATAAAATTTGTTTTAAAAAATATAATTTTTTTTTTCAGCAGCATCTGAGCCACCTATTTTTCCATTTTCTCAACTTTTGATGGATATGGTGCAAAATGTTGACGATGAAGAAATGATTGATCATTTTCTTACTGTAAAATTTTATTTAGTGTTAGAGAATTATGTGATAGTTTATTTTTATATTTTTTTGTTTTAGAGTTTTTGATATGATTTTTATATATATTTATTTTTTATAAAAAAAAATTTATAGGCATTGGCTATTTGTAATACCGTAGAACCAAATATTTCAAACTTTGAAAATCCAATAGAAATGGAAGGTTCTTTATCAATAGAATCACCAAGAGGTGAAGAAAAAAATTTTATAATTTTTTTTTTAATTAGAAAATAACAAGGAGAATGGAAAAGTAGAACAAAAATAGAGTTTTTGTTGAAAATTTCAAAAAAAATATAAAAAAAATGGAAATAAAATTTAATTTTTAATATATTTTTATTTATAAAAAATAGATAATACTACACTTTGAAGAAAGAAAAAGAAAGGGAGTGAAGAGCTCTCATTTATTTACAAAAGAAGAAAATTTTATATTACATTTTTGTTGTTATATTTATATATTTTCTGTAATTTTTGCATCTTCTTTATTTTTTTTATACTTTTTTAATACTCTCTCATAATTTGTTTTGTTTATTTTATCGTTTTTTCAGAAATTGTAGCGCAATCTATTCAAGAAAGAGAAACGATTGATTTCAAAGTAGTAAAAATAGAGAATAGAAGAGGAAGTAAAAAGGATAGAGAAAATTTAATTTATAGAAAATACAAATCGAATTATATATTTTTTTTTAAATGAAAATTTTCTTTTTTATAGAAATATTACAGGAGAGCATGTCATTGCTTTTATTTTTTTATATTTATAGAGGCGTGAATACGTCTTGATGTAATTTAAATTTATCATGTTTCTCTTTTTTTTTGGTTTTTATCTTGTTTTGTTTTCTCTAGTTAAATATCATTTTTTTTAATTTTCAATTCATTGCATCTTCCATTCAACTCTTCTTCACACATCACCTCTTCAACTCATCTTAAGTTATGTCATCTCCACTCCTCTCTTTTCCTCATCGTTTCTCCCTACTTCTCCATATCTCGCTTCTCATCTCCCTCTATCTCTTCTCCTCACTTTTTATCTCCCTCTATCTCCACGCCTCTCCTCTATCTCTTCTCCTCTCTCCTCATCTCCCTCCATCTCCACGCCCCTCTCCTCTCCCTCTATCACCACGCCCCTCTCTTCTCATCTCTTCTCCTCTCTTTTCATCTCCCTCTATCTCCACTCCATTTCTCTTATTTCCCTCTATCTCACCATTCCTCTCTTTTTATCTCCTCTCCCCTCATTCCCCCCCCCCCCCCCCCCCCCCATCCCCCCCCCCCCCCATCCTCATCCCTCTCTTTTCATCTCTCTCTATCTCCATTTTTCTATTTTTTTTTATATGCATTGCCTCTCTACTTTTCAAATTATTGTTTCAAAGGGTGATTCTCCAGATGAGATTGGTTTAGCCAAAGCTGCAGCTGCTTTGGGCTATCGAATTGTTGCAAGGAAGCCTCAGAAAATAATTTTATTAGCCAAAGGCTTGCAATGTACATACACCGTTATTGGAATAAATCCATTTACGAGTGCTCGTCGTCGAATGTCCATTATTGTAATGAATAATGCAACAGAAGAAGTTTTTTTATATTGCAAAGGTGCAGTTGATACAATGTTTTCTGTGATGGATCATTCTATGAGAGCTTCTCAAGAAATTTTTCGATGGCATCTTCGATTTTTATTTCGTAGAGGTTTACGTTCATTAGGTAAGAGAAAGTAGAGAGAGATGAAAAGAGGAGAGAGTAGAGATTAGAGAGAGAGTAGAAAGAGAGTAGAGAGAAAGAAGGCAGGGGAGAAGAGAAAGAGAGAGAGAATAGAGAGAGAGAGAAGATAGAGTAGAGAGAGAGAATAGAGATATTAGAAAGAGAGAAGATAGAGTAGAGATTAGAGAGAGAGAGAATAGAGATATTAGAGAGAGAGAAGATAGAGTAGAGATTAGAGAGAGAGAGAAAAGAGAATAGAGAGAGAGAAGATAGAGTAGAGATTAGAGAGAGAGTAGAGATATTAGAGAGAGAGAGAGAGAAGATAGAATAGAGAGAGAGAGAGAGAATAGAGAGAGAGAAGATAGAATAGAGAGAGAGAAGATAGAGTAGAGAGATAATAGAGAGAGAGAAGATAGAGTAGAGAGAGAATAGAGATATTAGAAAGAGAGAAGATAGAGTAGAGATGAGAGAGAGAGTAGAGAGATTAGAGAGAGAGAGAAAAGAGAAGAGAGAGAGAGAAAAGAGAAGAGAGAGAAATAGATGCTTGGAAAGGGGAATAGATGTATAGAAAGGAGAATGTATTTGAAAAGGGAGGGAAGTTATGGAGAAGAGAGATGAATGGGGATATATAATTTGGAGATAGAGGAAGGGAGGCGATTTTTTGAGGAATAAAAATAGATTGAGTGGGAGAGACAGAGAAAGAGGGAGAAAATTCGAAAAGAGAGGCATGCAGAAGAAGAAATGTGGAGAAATAAGAGGAGAAAGAGAGACCATGAAAGGAAAAAGTGTAACTGTATGAAATGAAAAGAATATTAAGGATAAAGAATGCAGAATTTTGAGGTAGGAGAGAGGGAGGAAGAGATAATAGGATAAAATAGTACAAGGATAGGAAATAAGAGGATAAGAAGTGCAAGACAGCAGGGTGTATAAATGCGATTTCATCTTTTTTATATTTTATCTTCTTCTTCTTTTTCTTATGATTTTCATCTTCCATGGTTTTTTAGTGTATTTTCTATATTTTTTTATATATGTAATTATTTTAAATTAGCTGTTAAAGGGAGAGATTATTAAGACTATTTATATATAAAAATCCACACATACACCATTTTAAATGTAAAATAAAATTTTATTTACAGCTGTGGGTTATCGCCGTATTCTTGCTTATGAATTACAACGTATTAAGCAGCTCTATTCTGCTACAAATACATCTTCTATGATGAAATATGAATATATAGACAAAATGGCTGCCTCTACAGAAAATCATATAAATGTGCGTAGGCATATCTATATTAGAAAAAAATATATTTTAAATTAAAAAAGAGAGATAGAGGATAGAAAAACAAGGAAATTTTTAAAGATTCTGTTTCAATAGTAAAAAAATTATTTTAGACAAGTGAGAAATATCATAATTAAAACAAAAGAGAGGCTTTGTGAGGATTTCATACAATGAAATAGTTGGAGATTTCAAAATATTTTTAAATTTTGGAAAAATTTATTCTTACTTTTTATTACAATTTTTATATGCCTTCACCCTTTTTCTTCTTTTCTTTTTTTTTTCGATTTTTGTGTAGAATGCAAAAAATTTTGTATTTTTTTTAATGCAATAGATATCTGGAATTGTTGGAATTTGTAATCTTCTTCAAAGTGGAGTTTCTTCTACATTTAAAATTCTACGAGAAGCTGGTATTCGTCTATGGATGGTGACAGGAGATGATAGTGAATGTGCAAAAGCTGTGGCTTATAATAGTGGAATGATAAGTACAAAATTTTATGTGGATTCCTTTCAACTTCCTACTACAAGAGAAGGTGTTTATCGTTATTTAGAAACGTTTTTGAAACGTATTGTGAAAAATCATCCAAAAAAATCCATTTCTGTGGCTGTGACCGGTCATGATTTACAAATTCTTTTAATGGAGGAATATAAGGTTATAAACATTTTGTAGAATGGAGAGAGAGAGGGGAGAGAGAGGGGGGGGGAGAGAGAGAATTGAGAGAGAGCTGAGAGAGTAGATTAGAATAGAGAGAAAAAAAAGTAGATTAGAGTAGAAAGAAAAGAATAGAGAGAAGAGAAAGTAGAGTAGATTAGAGTAGAAAGAAAAGAGAATAATAGAGTTTTGAGATGGGTGATAAAAATGAAATGTGTTGTGTTAAAATGAAAGAAAAAAATATAAAGAAAAATAGAGCAAAAGAAAATGAAAACAAATTAAATAAGAGAAAAGTTAAATAAAAAGAGGAAGAGTAATAAGTAAAAGAGAGTTCAATAACTTAAGATAGTAGTGTATTCGTAGTAGATTTTTCAACGGTAGTTACAAATTTTAATAAGAATTCAAAGTTTTTTCCCATTGTTATATTTTTTTTTTTTTGGTATAGAATGTATGTTTTATTAATTTTCATTATCATTTTTTTCAATATTTTTTTCTCTATTTTTTTCAATATTTTTTTCTATTTTTTTTTTTCAATATTTTTTTCTATTTTTTTTTTCAATATTTTTTTTCTATTTATTATTTTTTTTAATATTTTTTTTTATTTTTTTTTTTTCAATATTTTTTTCTATTTTTATTTTTTCTATTTTTTTCTATTTTTTTTTTTTCAATATTTTTTTTCTATTTATTATTTTTTTTTCAATTTTTTTTCTCTAGGTTCTTTTTGCTCGTATTGTTTGTTATTGTGATTCTGTTTTGGCTTCAAGAGTATCTAATAAACAAAAGGCAGAATTAGTTTATCTTTTAAGAAATTTTATTCATCCTGAACCTACCATTTTAGCTGTGGGTGATGGAATTAATGATATTCCAATGCTTCAAGCTGCTCATATTGGTATACAAATACAAAAATCTAATGAATTTCAAATATTAGGAGCAAGTGATTATGTTATTCCTCATTTTAATGTTTTGAGGCATCTTCTCTTCTTTCATGGACGATTGGGTTATTTGAGATTGAGGTAAGACTGGAAGGATTTCAAATTTGTTGGATTTTTTATAATTTTTATAATATTTTTGAAGGATAGGAGAGAGTGTGGAATTTAATATTTCAATACAGAAATGTTTTAGAGGATAAAAGTCTGAAGTTTAATGAAATAAAATTTAAAAGGATGAACATAGTGAGAAGTTAAGAGGAGAGGCTAAGAAGAAGAAATACATCAGGAGGGGGAAAAATATTGAAATTTTTTTTTTAAAATTTTATGACTGGAAATAGGAGAGATTAAAAAAATAGTGTGATGTTTTGAATAATAAAATTTTGATAATATTTTTTTTAATATTTTGAGAATTTCTATGAGTTTTTATTTTTTATTTTTTTTCTATAAATTTTATGTATATCGTTTGTAAGATGAATTTTTTTTTTTTAAATTATTAATTTTTTTTTCTATGATTTATATTTCAGTACGGTCATCCTCTGGTTAGTCTTCAAAGCTGTATTTTTGGTATTTCCTCTCTTTTTTTTTAATTTTATAAGTGGTTGGTCTGCTCCAAATCTTTATAGTTGGTTGAGTAAAATTAGTTTTACATTTTTCTGGACTTCTTTACCAATTATTATTTATGGAATTCAAGAAGTTGACATTCCACTCTCTCAACATCTTTATCTCCCAATTTTATATGTATTGGTGAGCTTTATTATTTTATTTTTGGAGTGAATTTTGATAAAAACAGAGCCTTTTATTAAAAAAAATGATAGAGAAAATGCATTTTGAAGGTGTATATAAAAGAGAAAAAAATTCTTTAATATAAAGAATGAAGAAAAAACAAATATTTCTTTTTTGAGAAAAAGAGAGAAAGAGAAAGAAGGAGAGAGGAGAGAAATGAATGTGAGAGAGAAGGAGAGAAAGAAGGAGAAAGAGAGAAGGAGAGAAATGAATGTGAGAGAGAAGGAGAGAAAAATGCATAGAAGAGAAATAAAAATTCAAGAGAAATAAAAATAAAAGAGAATGAGAGGAATAATAATAAAAAAATAAAAAATATATAGAAATAACGTTTTATAGAAAAAAACACAAAAAATAAATCTTTTAAAAAATATATATTTTTTAAAGGATAAAAGAGAGATTAATTTAAATAAATTAAAAAATACTATTAAAACAAATTAAAAATATAAAAATAACGAAATAGTATATTTATTCAAAACTCTATTTGTAGAGCCGTCGGCATTCGCATCTCAATTTTACAAAATTCATCATTTGGTTAATGGAGGCAACTTTATTTTCATTGATTAGTTTTCTCTTCTTCATATTTACTCTTTGGGAGCCCTCTGTGAATTCTATCAAACAAAGAGGCATTGATATGGCAGGATTTGGTTGTATGCTTCTTATCAACGTTATTCTTTGTAGTAATATGAAACTTTTGATGGAATCTCATCGTTGGACATACCTCTTCCTTTGGACACTCTTTTTTCTCTCCAGTATTCTCCTATTTTTGTTTTTTCTTTTCATTTCACTTATATTTACAACAGTAGATAGAGGCATAATGGCTACACACCTCTTCTCTTATCTTCCATTTTGGTTGGCTATTTTTTGGAATCTCTGTTTATGCTTTCTTTTAGATATAGGCATTCGAAAACTTTTACAGTGGTAAGGTGAAGAGAATATATTTTTCTTAAGATTTTATTATTAGTTGGGAAACATATATAGTGGTGGTGATGTTATTTTTATTTTTTTTTTGTTTTTTTTTTTGATTTTTCATAGTTTTTACTCTTGTTTTTACTCTCTATTTTTTACTCTCTATTTTTTACTCTCTTTTTCTCTGCTCTCTCTTTCTACTCTCTCTCTCTACTCTCTCTTTCACTCTACTCTCTCTCTCTCTCACTCTTTTTCTCTGCTCTCTCTTTCTACTCTCTCTCTCTACTCTCTCTCTTACTCTCTCTCTATTCTTTTTCTCTCACTCTACTCTCTCTCCCTACTCTCTCTCCTTCTCTCACTCTACTCTCTCCTTCTCTCATTCTACTCTTTCTCTCATTTTACTCTCTCTCATTCTCTCTCTCTCTACTCTTTCTCTCTCTCTCTCCTTACTCTCTCTCTATTCTTTTTCTCTCACTCTACTCTTTCTCTCTCTCACTCTACTCTCTCCTTCTCTCACTCTACTCTCTCCTTCTCTCACTCTCCTTACTCTACTCTCTCTCCTTACTCTACTCTCTCTCCTTACTCTACTCTCTCTTCTTACTCTTTGTCACACTACTCTCTCTCTTTATTCTTTCAACATTGTATTTTTTTTTCTCTATTTTCAGGTATATCCCAGATGTGGGTCGTCTTATTGCTTCAAAAGTGTGGAATTTTAAGAAATGGCAGACATCGACGAAAGATGTTTTGTTGTATTTTTCAAAAGAGCATAATCCATCAAAATATAATGAATATGTTAAACATCTTCCTCCTTCTCGTGGATTTCATGTTTCTTCTAGAATATCACCCAGAATGGCCAATATATATATGCGAGATGGACGAGTAATGCCTTATGGACAATCAAAAAATTTTCAGCCTTCTGGTCGTATTTCTTTCTCTTTGGGTCAGAAAAAGAAATTACGTAAAAATAAATTTTCGAGGCGACAAAGTTATCGAAATTTTTCTTCTCTTGGAGTGGATGAAAATTATGAAGTCAAGGATGATTCTGTATATACTTTTGGATATGAAAATGTTATGAAGGAATGTTTTGATTCCTCTGATACGATTTCTACAACATTTGAAGTTCACAGAGAACCTACGCTGTCTTCACGGGATGAAGATGAAGAGAATGAACTTCATATGTTTAAAGAAAATAAAGGAATGATGAATTCAGCAACTTCTGGTATGGCTATTCATTGGCTTAGTTTAAAGTTGCAGGATAAACAATTGGAAGCAGAATATCAAGTTTTTCGACGCAAGGAAAATTTGTAAGTATTTTCTCTTGAATTTTAATAAAAAAAAAAAAATTTTTTTTTAGAGTAGGAGAAGGCATTTTTATATTAGAAATAAAATATATGAGGGAAGTGTGTAATTGCTAAATTGAAAATAGAATTTTTTTTTTTTTTTTTTGAATTTTGAAAATGTTTAATGTTTATAATATAGGGTTTATATTTTTTTTTTATAATTAAATGCAATGAAAAACATTTTTTTTTTATTTATAATTTTTAATGTAAATATATATTTTTTTTTTTTTTTAAAATGTATATTCTTATACTATTCCTTTTTTATGAACTTCTTTTAATAAATTTTTTTTTTTATTATCATATTAAATACATTTAAACTCTACGTATTGAAATACAAGGAATTTTAAAATATAAAAGAGTGTTCTAGAGAGAACTCTCTCTCTATATATAAAACTATTTTTAACTTTATCTATTTGTATAATTAATTCTCTATAACTCTATAGTATCTATATATAATTATAAAAGATGTTTACTATTTTTCCTTGTAATATATATACAGACGTATAGTCGTGACCTATCGCGTATTATTGATGGTTTTATTGGTGGAAGGAATAATTGAAGGATTAATTTACATATTTGTAAATAAGGATACTCTTTCTGTGGTTTTATTTAAACTCTCTCCTGATTTTCTTATCTTAATACTTCTTCTAATCTCATTTAATAGTTATCTTCAACTTCAAAATTATGATGCTGTCGTTGGAACTTGCTGTGCCTTATCTTTTGTTATCACCATTGCTGTGGGAATACTTCAGGCAAGTGAAAAATTATGTATAAATTTATTTTTTATTTTTATAGTGTTAATTATATTATTTTTAGGTTTTACAGGATTGTCAATAAGGGGGGTTTTTATTTTTAATTTTTTTTATTTTTTATAATATACATTTTTCTATTATTTTTTTATATTATATATTTTTCTACTCTTTTTTATTTTTTTTTATATTATATATTTTTCTACTCTTTTTTATTTTTTGTAAAAAAAAAAAATCTAAAAATATTTTCTTTTCTCTCTCTTTTTCTACTGTGTAGATATGTTTCCACTTTTTTTTTTTTTTTTTTTTTTTTTTTTTTTTTTTTTTTTTTTTTTTTTTTTTTTTTTTTTTTATAATGATTTTTATACATTTTTATGTTTAAAAGAGAATGGGAGGGCTATAACTCTTTTGAAAACTATTTTCTTATAAAATCTCCCTTTTTCATTTCTTTTCTATGAATTTTTTTTTTCCAGGTGGATGATACCATACAAATTATTATGGCATATCCTTTGTTGGTGTTTGTATTACTTCGAATTTCATTTTTACATGCAGCCTTTCAATGTCTTGTTTGTTTTCTTGTATATTTTCTTCAAGATATTATAGCTTTTTTTATTCAAAATAGTATTTGCCGCTCCCTCTGTTTGTATGGTGAAACGGAGTCCCTCCCCCTTCCCTCTTCTTCTCCTATTTTTTGCTCTTGTTTATTAGTATCTCTTAGTCAATTACCCGCTTTAATAGGAGTTCTGGCTTTAGCAGGTTTTGTTGGATATAGAATGGAATATAACGAACGCAAAACATTTCTTTTGAATTATCAATTGGAGCTTTCAAGCAATAAACAGACGGAAATTCTAAATGCGTTACTTCCTTCCTTTGTTGTCCAAGAAATCCTTAATTCTCCTTGTAGCTTTGAAAAGTAGGCTATTTAGGAAGAAAATTATGTGAAAATAAAGTTTGTTTTCATAGTTTAGGCGATATTTAAGGACATTGCACATTTTATTTGATTTTTCTTTTTTAATTGGAGAATTTCATGTTCTGGTTGGTCTTTATAGTTTGGGAAGAGAAATATTTAGAGAAGGGAGGAGGGGAGGAGGAGAGGAGGAGAGGAGGAGAGGATGTGTGAGGGGAGGAGGAGGAGGCGATGATGTGTGAGGGGAAGAGGGGGAAGAGGAGAGGATGTGTGAGGGGAGGAGGAGAGGATGTGTGAGGGGAGGAGGAGAGGATGTGTGAGGGGAGGAGGAGAGGATGTGTGAGGGGAGGAGGAGGAGGCGATGATGTGTGAGGGGAGGAGGCGATGATGTGTGAGGGGAGTAGAAGGAGATACGAGGAGGAAGGCAATGATGTGTGGATGGCGTAGGAAAGAGGAGGTGCGTGTGGGTGAAGGATAAGAATAGGCGAGACAGTAAATAAAATAAAAGAATAAAAGACTGAAGAAATATACTAAAAGAGAAGAAATACATTTGAGTAAAGAATAGTAAAAATACAATGAAAAAAAGAAAAGGATAAATTTCAAACCTTTAAGAATTAAATTCAATTTTAGAGAATAGAAATGCAATGCATCCCATTGGATTATTTTTTTTTTGTGTGTTTGCTTCTATTCTGTAAGTATTGATGAAATTTAATAAAAAACAAATCTTATAAGAAAAGGAACATTTAAAAATGTTAAATCCAAAGATATATTTTAAAGTATAAAAGAGTACAAGTAAAAATGGAAATTTTCTTTCTTATATATATATATGTGTTTGTGTGTATATTAAAATGATTTGCAGCATCCCTGTAATGATTGCAGCAGAAGATTGTGGCATTGTTACAGTTATATTTTGTGATGTCTATGATTTCCAAAATTTAGTTGCAAATGTGGAACCAACGGAGATTGTAAAATTTTTAGATTTAGTTTTTCTTACATTTGATCAATGTGCAGAGCATTTTGGTTGTTTGAAAATAGAAACAGTTTCAGAATGTTATTTGTGTGCTTCTGGTCTTAAATTTGAAAAGAAAAAAAAAGTTTCAGAAGAGGATGCTGCTCTTTCAGCTATTGAGTAAGTTTGTATGGAATTTTTTTTTAATATATATATAGAGAGAGAGAGGAATAGAGAGAAAAAAGAGGAAGTAGATGAAAATGTTTTATAAATATAAAATAGTATTTTTGGGGGGATATATTTATATATATATTTTATATAAAATACTTGTTTTTCTTTATATATAATTATTTTTTTTGATGTTAAGATAGAGTTTATGATTGGATTGAAAATTGAAAGAATTGCATTGATTTTTTACTTGGGATGTTTTTTTGTTTTTCTTTATATTTATATTTATTTATATATTTATTTATATATTTATTTATTTATTTATATATTTATTTATTTATTTATGAAATCTTTTATTATAATTTATCAGAATGGGTATTTCTATGCTTCTTTCTGCTGCTTTTATTTCTACTCCCAAATTACATTCTACTTCTACTAATTCTTTACAAAAATCAGCTATTAGAGAAACCCATCTTCGCTTAAAAATTGGAATTCATACTGGAAGAGTTATTAGTGGAGTTGTAGGAGCAAAAAAACCACAATTTGTATTATTTGGAGATACTGTCAATACTGCCTCTCGAATGAAGGATACAGGAGAAGTGAATCATATTCATATCAGTGATCAAACTCATTCTTTTGTCAAAGATGATAATCGTTTTCGTTGGTTACCAAAAAGAACAGAAGTTAAAGGAAAAGGTCTCATGGATACTTTTTTATTAGAAAAAGCTGAAAATTGTGAAAATATCAAACATTTTGCAAATGAATTGCAATTTCTTGTTATTGGAATCTCTGGAAATGATACTTCGCCTTTGGTAAATATATTTTTGTATACAAAGAAACTGAAAATTCTGAATCAATAGATTTTTAGGGAGAAAGAGAGAGAGGAGGAGGAGAGAGATGAGGAGGGGGAAGATAGAGTGAGATGAAGTAGAGGAGGAGGAGGAGGAGGAGGAGAGGGAGATGAGGAGAAGTAGAAGAAGAGAGATGAGGAGGAGAAGTAGAGGGAGATGAGGAGAAGTAGAAGAAGAGAAATGAGGAGGAGAAGTAGAAGAAAATGGGAGGGGGAAAGAAAATAAAAATAATAGATAGGCAATGAGGAAAAAAGCAAAATAAAATAGAAATATTTCAATTGAGTGGATACATTTTGTGGAATAGGAGAAATTCTTAAGAAGAAATTGAAATTTATGCAAAGTATTTGAATTTTAAAGAAAGCTAGTTTTCTAAAGGAAAAATCAATAAAATATAATTACAAGGAAGGATGTTTTCTTAAAGATGGAGTTATTATTTTATGTCTCATTTCAATATTAGTCAAAAAAGAATAAAAATCAACACATGTAGTATTTTTTTAATGTTAGTAAGAATATGAGAAATGAAGAGAGATTGTAAATTTTTAAGAGGAGAGTATGTGTCTAGTGTTTATAGTTTTATAGCTTAAAGTATTTTGGAATATCTCTGAAGAATCCTCTATCTTTTGATATACTTTGTATTAAATATTTTTTGTTTGAAAATCTTTGAATTTCAAAATGAGTTATTCTATGTTTTCTTTTCTGTTTCTCAGAAACTGGAGATATTTGAAAATTCTTTCTCTACACCAACAAATTTAGATTCCATTCACGAAGAATCTATGAATTCTATTTCTTCTCCTTCCCATGAAAAAATTAATTCTTTACTTCAGAATGTATCCACTCAGAAAGAGGATACAAGAAAAGTTTCAGAAACTTTCTCATTGCATAATGGTATATTCTTATATCTATTTATTCTATAATAATAAAAATAAAAGAGATATATATATATATTGTATATATATAGGTTGGAGAAGTAGAAAAATTATATGGAAAAAAAAAATGTGGATTCTACTTGAAATAAATTTTATCAAAAGAAATTTAAAAATATTTTTAGAGAGGAAATTCTATCAATAAATATATTTTTTATAAGAAAAAATAAATATATAAAAAAATTTTTTTTTTTACACTTAAAGTAGATTTATGTATATGTGAAAATCAAAAAATGGAAAAAATTATATCAGAAAATTTTTTAATTATTTTAATGAAATTTTTTTTTTATATATAAAATTAAGATAAATAAAATTACAATTTTTTTGTTTTACTAGAAAAAAAGGAAAATATTTTAGAAAAATTTTAAATCTTTACTTTCTAAATGAAGATAAATAAAACTTTGAATTTGAATAGAAATTTTGTTATATATATTGAATATTTTATGTTTGTATTTTTATTACAAAGTTTGCTTGAGGATGCATAGAACAGCAAATATTTATATATATTTTTTAATATGAAGAAAAGGATGTTAAAAATTTTATTTTAACAGAAGAAATATTTGAAACCTCACTCTCTACGAATGGAAAATCGAATTTGTCTAATTTGCCATCAATAGATATTTTTCCTGCTGAAGTATTGTTATTAAGTATGCAAGAGTTTTTATTTATATAAATTAATGAAACTAGAAAGAAAAATTTGTAAACACATTGAAATTTTTTCAATGTAATAGAATATTGAAAGTGGAAACAAAGTTTCAAACTTGTTTTGTATTTATTCTCTCATCTCTCTCTTATCTCCTTCTTTTTTCTCTCTCTGATCTCTCTATTTTTTTTCTATCTCTCTTTACTCTTTTCTCTCTCTCTACTCTCTACTCTCTCTCTCTACTCTCTTTTTATCTCTCTCTCTTTATCTCTCTCTACTCTCTCTCTAGTCTTTCTCTCTACTCTCTTTTTATCTCTCACTACTCTTTTTTCTCTCTCTCTTTCTATTTTTGTTTCCAACATATTTATATATATATTATTATGTTTTTTTGTGCATACTTTTTTTAAAAATATTTAGATGATGAAACAATGCCTCAAATATCTCCTCCATTATTTCCGCAGAAAGTTTCTGAGCCAAAGAAATCAATTTTTATTCCTTTCTCTCAGTGTCATTTTTTTCAATGGATTTTTCATTCCTTTAATTATTTTCAAAGAAGAAAAAAAACAGATATACCCAAAACATCTGCAGCAATTTCTTCTTCCAGAAGTGGCATGCATTGGTTTTTTTTGGCATTTAAAGAAGAAGAAATAGAGCAACGTTACAAACATCATTTTTATACAAATAAACTCCACGTCTATACTATTGAACAAGGGCTTCTTATATTTTTGGTACTCTCAGAGAGAGAGAGAGAGAGAGAGAGAGAGAAGATAATAAAATAAAATAAATAAGACTACTTGTTTTTTAATTTTTTTTTTTTTACATTTTTTACAGAGGGTATTTTTTTACAATTACAATTTAAAAATTATTATTTTCTACTATAATTTTTTTCCCTTTATGTTTTTGTAGATTGCAATGGTTGCACAAACTATGGCATTTCTAACAATTGATAAAATCTTACCAACGGGTGCCCATATTACCGCTAATTATTTATTATTATGGGCTGTGACTTCCATCTTCATGTTGTTAATATTTTTCTTGTGGTTTATTACATCATTTAGACATTGGTCTCTCATTGCGGTAAATATGTATAGCAAATTTTATATATAAAAAAAATTTAATAGTGAAAAGAAAGGCATTTGGAGATTTTTGTTTGATTTTTTTCAGTTTAAAAATAATAAATTGTGTAAAATAGTACGTATAGAATTTATTGTTTTTATTTTTGTAAAGAAATTCCATAAAATACAAGGTTTGGCTGTGATTTTTTATTATTTAATATATATATAAAATTTACATTCTATATGAAATTCATAACCTTAGAATTGGGTTATTTTTTTTGTGTAGTAGGATTGTGAGATAATAAAATATAATAGAAAAATATAGCCTAATATGAATTTTATATTTATTTTTAGTGTAATAGGATTGTGAGATAATAAAATATAATAGAAAAATATAGCCTAATATGAATTTTATATTAATTTTTTTTTAGAAGCGATTTCGTACACGATGGATTATTTTCATCATCAATTTGGTTTTCACAGCGAGTGCGGTTGCCTTCTCTCTTATGCATACTTGGGGATATACGTAGGAATTTTTATTTTATTATTTTTATTTTATTTTTATTATTATTTTTTTTTATTTTTTTTTTATTTTTTCATACACCGTTCTTTTCCTTTGATTATTTATTTTTTTTTCTGCAATTCTATGGATTGGATGAAGAGTGTGATTTAATATAATGACTAGAGAATAGGAGTGTGACAATAAAAATATTTGATGAAAGGAACTGTAGAAGTAAATAAAATGAAGGTAAACTCTGAAAGTATTTTATTTTTAGAGATGAGAAGATTATGAAAAATAAGAAGAATCTTGAAATTTATTTACATCTTCTTTTATACTTTTTTCAACACATACTCTCTGTATAGATACAAATTATAAAAGTTTCAGATTTGAGACCATTTTTTAGTGTTTATAAAAAATAAAAATTATATAGTTGGTATAGACTCTCATTTTTTACTGTGAGTGAAAATTATTTATAGAAAATTTAATTACGTATAAAAAATAAAGTATAAAGTGTTTTTTTATTAGAATCACTGAAATAAGATTATTTTAATTTTTTACATCTTTCTAATGGATAAAAATGAAGAATTTAAAGAAACTCTGCCTATATTTGATAGAGATAAAATGCATTTAGTATACAAAGAGTGTATGTATGGATGAAAAAAAAAATTTTGAAAGGATTTAAAAGAGAATAGATATCTCTGATATTAGCCTAGAGTGTAGTATTAATAGTATTTTATTTATTTTATTGTATACATTTCTTTGAATGTCTCTGCTTCTTATTTTCTTATATAAACAGGCAACATAGTGATTATTCCAACTGGATTTCTGCGGATTCTCTTCTTCTCTATCTTTTTATTACTTTTATTAATCATAACAGTGGACTCTTATTTCAATATGTTATTTTTATTGACATATTAGTGTTAACAATCACAGAAACCATGCTATTTGTCGTTGTTTTACCATCTACTCAGCAAATCCTTGCTCAATTTTCTATCCCCACTTTTTTTTTATTAAATAGTATATCTTGTTTTTTAAAGGTAAGCCATCTATCTGTATTTTTTAAAACAAGTGTATACACACTTTTTACTAGAAATTTATCTAGAATGTGTTTCTAATTTTATAAATTTTTTTAATATTCAGGAATATGGAGATCGGCGTGCTTTTATTGTTAATGTGGGTACACAAGAAATGGAAAATCGTAGGCAGGAACTTTTAAGTGATATGCTTCCCAAACAAGTTTTAGAAGAGTTTCAAAGAGATAAACTTCGTCTTGCTTACAATCATGAACGTATGTCATTCTTATTTGCTGATATCTGTGGATTTACAGCTTGGTCAAAATCTGTGGCTGCTGAAGAGGTATAGATAACAAGATACTGCTCAGTGAAGGCACAAGGAATATTTTTAAGGATAGAAATGGGATTTTTCTTTCTTTTTGAATGTATTTTTGTTGTTTCTTTAATGTTAGAAGTTTATATAAGCGTGTGGTGGATATATAGAGTGATACGTTGGATTCTATGGTTTCACAAGATGGATTAAAGAATTTTTTTATTAGAGCTCTGCATGCTTCTAGGTTTGAGCGTATATAGCCTCCCTCTCACCTACAAATCTTTCAGTGAGATTTCATAAAAAAATTTTATTTTGTATAGAAATTTTTTTTTCTTCGCATCTGTAGGTGTAAGGCTTCGGTTTAGCCAGAATTTTCATTTTCATAACATTTTGTTCCTATATAAAAATATCATGATTTTTTCTTTTAAATTTTATTATAAAGTCTATAGTTTTATTTAGGATATACATTCTTTAAAACTCTTGGATGTTTACTTTTCTACTAAGTTCTTCTTCCATAATAATTTTTTATATTACTATTGTGCCTTAGGTTGTTCTCCTACTACAACTTTTATTCTCAATGTTTGATAGAGAAACCACGCGTTTGGGTATCTATAAGCTTTGTACAATAGGGGATGCTTATATATGTGTGAGTGAACCTACTACAAGTGATAAACCTGGAGTAGATCCATTGATTGGTGCAGAAAAAGTTTTGCAAATGGCACGAAATATGCTGGATATTATTGACGTCGTTCGAAAAGATTTCAATGTTCGTTTTTAATGTAAATTTTTATGCCTGAGTTTTTGAACTAAATTTGATCAGAAGGTAATTTCCTACAGCGTTATTTTTGATTGCTTTCAGAGTATAGTGGGATTGAAAAACCATTTCTAGGGTGACTTTTTAACTTTTTATTAACGAAATGTTTCTAAAAATGGCATTTTTAACTGTGAAAAACTATTTCTATAAAAGCAATTTGCTAATAATAAGCCTCTCTATAGTTTATTTTATGGTTATAAAGGTGATTTTTTTCATCCAGAGGTGTAGACTACCATTTGGAGTATTCTATGTTTATTCTTATACAGTTTTTGTAATCCATTGTTGCATAGTATTTGCTCTTTCTTGCCTTTATATTTCTACGAGTGGATAGCTTTTCATTTATTAGGATGTATTTCTATTCTATATTTTTTCAGTTTCCAAGCTTAACTATGAGGATTGGCCTTCATCATGGCGCCTGTGTCGGGGGGCTCATTGGGTCTGGGCGGCTACGCTACGATTTATGGGGAAGTGATGTCCTCACTGGACACATGATTGAATCACATGGTGTACCAGGACAGATATGCTGTTCTGAGGCATTTAGATTATTCTTACAATCTCGATCACCTATGAAGTAGGTAGCAGTATACTATTTTTGTTTTTTATCAAATCTTGTCTCTTCTTGTCGTGGCTTTTGCTAGCAAACAAATAGAATAGATTGCAGAGGATGAAGTTATTTTGGATGTTATAAAAAGCATTCTTTTCTGGATAGACTCTTGGATTCTATGTACATCTATGCAAGAATTTTCACATTTATATTTATTGTTTTTCTGCTCTTTTGTTTATTTTTAATTGTAACGTTTACAGCCGGTTTTTCTTTCGTTTCTTACGATTAATCGATGTAACGGATAAGCAAGTTAAAATGTATTCAATTCATGTAATGAATGAAATCGATTCCATCACTACTTCAAACCTAGTTTCTACAAATGCAACACGGGAAACTCTACGGTATGTAATAAATCTGAATTTGTTAATTTTTTTTACTTGTTATGCTTTCATTTTTTCTCTATTTTTAACTTTAAAATAAGCATTGTAGAATTTGTTAGAGGAGAGAAGACTTTGGATATACTTGATGTGTTGTTAATAGTAAAGTATGAATTTGCTTTCCTTTTTCAGGCGCCGCGATACAGCCCTCCGCTTTTAAATGCTTAAATTGCAATTTCTAGTATCGAATTTTAGAGAAATGATTATTATGTTGGATATTTTAAAAAGTAGTGTATACTATTATCAATTTTACTAGTAGATGAGAAATACATACAAGTGTATGGAAAATTAGAATAAATTATCAAGAGATTATTCATTTTTTATAATAAGCTTAATTTTAGAAAAATCATCTAAATAAAATTTAATGAAAAGAATATTGACCTCATCTGAACGCCTGTATAATCCGTTATTAGTTTGTATTTCTAATACTATCTTAAGCAGCAACTATTCACATCCTCAAAAATTAACCCGTTCCAGAATGCCACCCAGAATATCTTTTATCAAATCAAGAGAACAAATTTGCAAAATAGTGCTTACATTGTTTTTTGTCTAAACACCTATTGCTAATTTTTTTATGGATGCTTGATTTATTTCATTTATGTAGATGCTAAGCTAAAGGAATACCAAATATAATCTATTAATTTACTCAATCAAAGCTGTAGGAAATTTCTACCCCCGAATAATCTTTTTCAAAGCTCAAACGATGAATTTTACTTTCATATGTCAAACGTTAGCTGTATAACTTTTGTAAAAAGAGAGCAACAACTTGAAGGTCTTAATTCAAATTTTTATTAAGCAAGTATTCCTCAATTACTAATATTTTTTAATCTTCTTTGTAAAAGCTAAAGCACCTTTAAGCACTGCGGCACCAAAGTTTTTTTCGAAATATGATTTTCATGCATTTTTTCTTATCTGTTGGAAAATTTTTGCGTTAACAAATATTTTGTTTGCATTCTAATCTTTTTTATATCCATTTACAGCATTATATCTCATACACTGATCGGTGTAATTTAGTTTTACAATGCAGTTCTTATATAAAAAATCAACGCCCTCCATCTCATATATGATACGTATATATGTAACGAGGCAAAAATAGGCACGCCATAATTCCGCAGTCAGGAACCTATGTACAGGTTCTAATAATAGAAAATGTGTGTAATCTACTCGTGATTGCCCTACACGATAAAACCTCCTCGCAAATAAACCTACACAGGTTGTAAAGCAAGAAATCGCTTAATTTAGTTTTTAGTCATTTTTTTCATCTATGTAGAATACGTTTCTTAGTCATCTATGAATTCTACTTGGTGAAATGTAAATTAAGAAGTACTTATTAAAATGTACGGTAGAATATCATAAGTAGAAATGACTATTTTTAGTCGTTGCGTTACATACAAGTTTCGATAGAAATATGTTATCGAATGTTTTAATCATCGTGTATTCATCATATGGCTCATGTATGTGTAATTGTATCCTCTTCTAGTAGACGATTTTAGTCAATGAGCAAAGTAAGGAATTTACTTACGAATTATTAATGTAGTGTGCGTCTGCACACTTAAGAAAGAGAGCGAGTGACAATGTAATGCAATTGTGAGATGAGAGCTCTCGACATTGTGTATCTGTTGCGGTTATGAAACAGAACGGATGGTAGTAACTTGTGATTCGTAGAAGTCAGACCTTACCTTGTTAAATCGTTACGACAGAGCCAAAGGGAGAGACGAATAATACCGAGAGTATGTCAGACCCATAGGTTGACTACATGTAGTAGTGAAGGTGAATAGAGGTTTTGAGCAAGGAACGAGTTTCGGCTGTCGACGACCGTAAGTTAAGAGTTTATTATTAGCAAGATCACTCAGAGGTTGATAAGCTTAGTTGCTCTAGTTTTTCGTTACTCTTATTCTATATTCGATAGAAGGTTATTAAAGATTAAACGGATGAACCTAGTGAGATATATTTATAAAAATAAGTATATCCACGCTCTCAAACAAACAATAGTTTAATAGCATAAGAAATATAATTATCACGCTATAGGTTATTAAATATTAATTGACCGGAGTAGACCCCGACTGGCAAATCTGAAGTGATACAAATTCACTAGATTACAATATGAATAAATGGTAAAGTTGATGCAGAAATACTAAAGGAACACAAGCATTATTTCGTACATCTTAATTGTGATTTTGCTGATACTTCGCATTAGCTTAGTTCCTTTCAAAAAAGGTTCTTTGAAGGTCAATTCAAAATTTACTGGGATTGTCTTTTTTTAAACTTTAAACTGTGGTGTTTCTAGAAGTGATATGCTACATCTTTAGAAAAGGGATTTTGATCTTTCTGTGAATCAGGTTGCTAATTTGCATGAAGGCATGGAGTTATGTGAACGTGGCGTTTTTCGTGAGCTGGTGAAACTAGAATTGTCATGTTCAGTCAGTCATACTTTGTAGACTTCGGCTGATTACGGTTCTTTCGTGTAGTAGGCTATTAATTCGACGATTTCTATTTAGTTCGTAAGGAGGATATTTCCGCTAATTCATATAATGAAGCATGAAATTTGTTCTACGCTATTAATTACTGTTTGCGGGGCTAAGCAGGGAATTAGGAAAAGTCGTTCACTCCTTCATTCATCTACTTTATAAGGAAAGAACAAAAAGAATAATCTAAAAAAATTAAGTTATTATTACTACCACATCCTCCTCAAAGGTGTAAAACCTAAGTGAATTTTCGTTGCGGGAAACACCGGGGAAATAGTCCGATATTTCGGTTACTGCGGTATTGTGGCTCCATGATATTACACCGCTTGCTGTGCACCTGCAATATCCTTGGGGGAATCTGCGGAATGTTGACTTAACTAGTTTAAGGAAAAGTAACTACGTACTAAAAGGTAATTTCGATCACGATGACATAATAATCATCATATAAAACAATAAACGAAAATGGTTGTTCCGCTCTGTCACGGTACCACTGTTACAAGTTACAAACGAAATAATATGCCTTGATGCCATACGTTGTTGAAAATAGGCAGACTTCCTCGCAAGTATTTTCTGAATGTGCTAGTTATTATATTTGTATTTGTTTCTTTTTTAGCATAAATATTTACAATTCTAATCATTTTGCAAGTTTTACCTTTAATAGTGACATCTCAGATGCTATCAAATTCCTATGGTGTTCTGAATCACAGAATAGATACTATTTACCTGCTGACTATTTTACACAATTGATTTAAACAAGAACTTATTTAAGGTTACATCTATATTATTCGTTACCTATTCATTCCCCGGTAGCAATTTTAGCATGTTCATGAATGAATCAGGGAAGATACACATCAATTTGAAGCTTTCTCCGGTAGGTAGGGACTCTAGAAAATAAGCGACATTCTTATAATCGGATAGCATGAGTAAATTACTAGCTTGAGATACAAAGTTGTTATAGCCTGATATCAATTTTGTTAAATTCTGCATTCATTTTAATATTTCTCCCTAGTTCTCAGCATCTTCTTGAATGACCAGATGCAACTGCTATTCTATTGCTCCTTATTAGTTGGCATGAAATTCTTCCATTTTGTTATAGCCTACCAAACAGGCAGGGACTTTTCAAAATAGTAGATGCGCGTAAATATTGGGTTACGTTAATTTCTTTGCATGCCGGTTCCACTTTTTATTCACGATACTGTTCCAGCACTTTGCAAAGCACGTTGATGAAATTGAAAAAGTAAGGTTTTATGAAATTTGTCTGAAAACCTCTCTTGAGAGGAATTGCTTTTCTTTAAGTTTTGGGCTTTTGTATGCCGTGTTAACTCAACATCACTTTACCTACTCAGGATACTTTCTGAGTTTCCTCTTGCAACCCCATCCATTGTATTTTTTCAGTTTTAATATTTTTTCTACTGGTAAAAGCTACAAAAACATGGATATCCCATCTTTGGATACTCCGCCCACGGTGTATCTTCGTCAAGAGTTGGAAGGACACACTCAAGGAGTTCGGTGCGCATGCTATCTTAATAATGATTCTGCTCTCGTCACTGCGGGTTTGGATGGGCTGATTCTAATTTGGAAGTTTTGCCTAGCTTCCGCTGAAAAGACGGAGAGCTCACAGAGTAATGGGTCCTTAACTTCCCAACCGCAACCCAATAGTAATGGCTCCCCTTCCACTCAATCACCTCGCAATACAGCCAATGAGTCTGAGCAGGGAAATTCGGACAGATTCATGAAATTCGTGCTAACTTCTCAAGTGGAAACGCCAGCAAGCATGGTTTTGTCCCTTTGTGCTAGTTCTACCCCTTCTGTGTTTTATTCTGGGGGTAATGATAGTGTAGCATACAAGCTTTCAACAAGTGGTACAATTTTACTGGAATTTAAAGTTAGTAATTACTTTTTAAAAATGCGCATTATCTTAAAACGGTATTATAAAGTTTTTGGGTTGATTTCCGGTGCTTTTTAAACGCAATCAAATTGAGCCTCTGTGCAGCGTAGTAGAAGCCTATTGCTGCTGAAGGAAAGATAGTTTGATTTTTCTAAATGGAACTGTTTAAGCTGTATGTTTTTTATATCCTACTGTTGTGCTATCGCAGAGCCTACAGCTTTATTATAGAACAGCATAGATTCTGTTTCAGAAGAGGGTAATAACGGGTTACCATTTAAAATTGAATGACTTATACATGTTGGTCGCATTTTTCTCTTGATGCTTCCGTTGATATATGGAGGATATATTTGAAAATCGTATTGCTTGAGAATATTCAATATTTGCATCTTAATTTTTTACATTATGAGTGGCATAAAGACTTCCTCCTCATTACTTTTTTTACAGGGACATACCTCCGTTATTAGTGCATTGATAGAGAAACCTTCAGGAGAGCTTATAACTGCAAGTTGGGATGGATCTGCTCGAATATGGTCATCAGAAACTGGAGAATGCAAATATATTCTTGAAGGGCATACGCATGCGGGTATCCATGTTTGTTTTATCTTATATTTATAGTACTATTGCAATTCATTGTGATTTTTACAAGCAACATCCGATCTGAGTCATTGTTTTTGAATGAACAAATCTGAGTAGGTGGCTATGCTTTAACAAATTTTTAAGAGCAAAAATATAAAAATAAGATGCCATTTTTATGTTCTTGTGAACCCTACCTCTTCATCCTGTGTGTGAATTTATTTCTTTCATTTGACTCACCCCCCCTTTATATTCTCGAAAATCGTTTCATTTGTAACATTTTTTAGATTCCATTTGTTTATTGAAATCGTTTCTGTTTTAACATTAGATTTGTAGGTATCCTCTTGTGAATTCCTCAATTGTGTTTTTATACACATTTATACAGTATGCATGAGTTTATTTCCTGATGGCACATTAGTGACGGGCTCGCAAGATTATACCCTCCGTTTTTGGGATTTGGATACAAATACTTTCAGTATTAAAGGTGACAAAAGAGAGTTGAGATGCATATTCCATGGCCTGTAGTTAAGTATGCCTTGTTTTAATCTTGAAAAATTGTAGTAGAGATAGAGAGAGATACATATATATCCTCTGGAAAGAGTATAGACGGTTTTTTGCCGTAAATTTATTAATTTTTAGCAGGCAGGCGCTCTACTTTACTATTTCGTATAGAGAGTCTGTATGAAGAGAATTTTGCTGGCTAAACTTTGCTGCAATTTTCTTAATTTTTAGTCCTCTTAAACAAAGTATTTTAGTGTATATTCTTTCGGTGTCATTTACTTCTTTCTTCTCCTCTTGACAGATGCACATAAAGATATCATTCGAAGCATAGCACCGTTTGGATCCCAGTTTTTCTCAGTTTCCAATGATTGCATGATAAACGTCTGGATGATGGATGGCATGGCTGTCACTTCATTTCAAGGGCATGAATCCTATATTTATGGTTAGATTTGCAAAAGAAAGTTTTTTCATATCCTCCTCTTCTCGATTCCCACACTGCGAGCACCGTTTCCATTTTATTTTCTTCAATTTTTGAATTTCATTTCATGAGTTTAACCTCTCAATAGATGCTTCTTCTATTTCTTATTGGAAGAAGGATTTCTACCGTCAGGGTTGCGTTTCCATACTTAACTGCTCTTAATAGATATTAAACTATAAAGGCAACCTTTACTACTACTGTGATGGAAATCTCTATAAATTTTACTAGAGGAGGAGGATAACTTTTGATTAGTACAGAGATGGAAGCCAGCTTCTTCTAATAGCAATATTTATTGTATTTCTTTACACATATCCATTTTGAATAGAGTTTGTTGTTACTTCTCAACCTTTACGTATAGACGTGAAAGTCTCTGCACTTCATGATGGCATATTTTTTACTGCCTCGGAAGATCATTCTGTTCGTATTTGGGATGCTGCTACATTTACTACTGTGGGATCCTTACTTCATGCTGCAACGGTTTATGAAGTATGTTTTTCAGATGTAGAGGCGATAAGAAGTTGATTTTAAGCAGACTGTGTGTTTCAACTTTATTTTGTTTATCTAGAGTGGGGAGTTTTTCCATTTGAATATTTTATAAACTTATTTCCCATATAGAGGCACTTGCATAGGGAGATACTTGTAAATAGAATTTGCAACATGGCTGTATCTCCTTTGCTTATTAAGAATGTATAGCTGTGATATTCAATTTTTTTGATGACTTCATACCATTTTATATATCTTATCAAAAAGCAAAGAAATTTTAAATTATGTTGATGCTCGTAGAAAGTGTGTGTTTTGTTTCTTTCTTGTTCTAAGACACCCTACTCCTTTGACTATCTGTGATATATTATTACTAAATGCTTTGTAAAGGTATTGGAATTACCCAATGGTGATATTGTCACCTGTTGTGAAGATGGTGCTGCTCGGTGCGTTTCTTGAAGAATATTTTTGAGTGATTATTATTTTTTTTTTTTTTTCTAATCGTTTCATTCCATTTTTTATATTCATTGGATAGGACATTGTTTTTGAGTGGCATTAAACTATCGTTAATAGATTATAGTATGTAGTGCATTATATGCCATCATTCCCATCTTTATATTCATTTTATAGGGAGTATCTCTGTGTGGGTATAAGTAGTAGTCTTATAAAGGAAAAATATATTTTATTTTATAGCTGAAAACATATATTTTCTGTTTAGTGGGTATCTCCACTATAAATTGCATTTCTTGATGTAGGCGATGGCCTCTCTTATGAGTTTAAGAATTTTTTTTTTTTATATATCAAAAAAAAAAAACGCCAGAAATTTCAGTTTCATTCACTTTTCTTTCTTACACATCCATCATTTCGTACGATTTGATTAAAATACATGGATACTACTCAACTTTTTATTGGGTAGAATTTGGACACTCGATGAATCCCTCGCATTACCTGAACAGGAACGTGAAACGCAAAGAAAATTGGCTGAAGCGGTATTTTTCTTTGCTTTTGAAAAGTTTCTTTAAACATGGAAATATCTTTAAGAGTTTTCTCCTAAAAAAAAAAAATAAACTCTCTTTACATATAAACTCTAAAATCTTGAAAAGTTTATGCCTGTGGATGTGGAGTTGTGAGACACTCTGGATGTGTTAGCAAAGATAAATGAATAGCTTCTCTTATAGGCCAATCCTTCCAGTGCATAGCATTTCTGAGTAGAGATTTTATTCATTTTTGCATGGATGGGTGTATCCCATTTAGCTACCCACTCTGTTTTTGGAAAGAGAATACATCTCTCTTGATCCTGGAAGCATTTCTGGATATATTTGATTTATTTGAGAGAGTATGGAGAGAAGGTGATCGATTTGCAATGCTATATATATGGTCCAGGCGCTTGCCGGTTCTCAAAGTGCACAAATCACAGGAATTGATATAGAAGGTCTACCCAATGTTACTGAATTGGAGGTATATTTTTTTTTAATATCTAATCTCTGAGGGATCTGCTGTTAAAGAAGAAATTTATAATTTGATACTACTAAGCTGCACAAAAAAAAATTTCTCGCTTTCTCCATTACTCTTTATTTTTAAAAGCAGTGAAATGAGGATCTTTCACGTGCATTTTGGTGCTTTTAAAGAGTTATAATTTCTTGAAGGAAGTCTACACGATAGTCCTTACGTAGACTCTCCACGAAAGAAAGATTGGAGTTTTAAAAATTTGCTTAAAATAGAGATTATCTTTTTCACATATTCAGTAGTCATGTTCACACTGTAAATTCTTTTTTAAAATAGGTATATAGAGGGCAACGTATTGGTCAAACTAAAATATTTAGAGAAGGCGACAAGGCGATTGCCTTTCAATGGAAAGGTGCCTCTTGGGAAAGAATTGGAGAAATCATAGCAACCAAGCCGTAAGATGTTTCGTTTATAAGTGAAAGAAAGAAGAGGGTGTAGAGTAGGAAATCTTTGATTTTTTTGAATGCATTTGAACCTTTCCCTCTGCTACCAAAATTTCTTCTGAAATTCTTTACTTTGCTAGATTATGAAAAGAAGGTGTTTGCTTATTTACGACTCTTTTTTTTGCAATTTTTTGTACAAAATTTCATGAATCTCTTTCATGAAGAGATGCTCATGCTTTCTGTGTCTATTTCTCTTGTATTTTACAGTTCAAAGCAATATTTTGATGGAGACCAGGTTATTCCTTTCATTTTTTTATCACTTGCATTAGGGAATGCTAATACTTGTCTCTTACATCCGTTTCTAATAGAAATCTTCCTTTTTGTTTTGCAGTTCTTTGCAAAGGGAGATTACGACTATATTTTTGATGTGGAGATAGGCGATCACACCCTCCCACGACCCCTTCCTTACAAGTACAAATTTCTGTATTTGAAGAATACATAAACTGTATGCAGTATCAAAATAGAATGACGGCGGTACAATTTCTTTTGAAGTTTAAGACTGTTGTAAATGTTTACTTAAAATGTAATACTTTAGGCTAGCTTGTAGGTTCCACTATTTTTTTGTTAAGATTTTCTGGCCAATCCTTGTTTGTTTAGCTAGCAAGAACTCTGTTGCTTTGTCAGACACGTATGCTACTGCTATATCTTGTGTGCGGTTACAGTGATAATGAGAATCCTCTCCTTGTTGCAGAGAAATTTTGCTCCCGTGAAATTTTATCAAAAGCACATCTGTCTCAAATAACAGCGTTTATTCTAAAGAATTCGAATTCTACTTTCACTCCCAGCATGGAAGAAAATGTAACGCCAGTGCCGATTTCACTCCTTTTCAGTGTTTTAAAACATAGAGTTTGCTCCGATTTATTGAATTTGTATAGTCTCCAAAATGTTATTGCATTCTTTTCACTTACTCTATAAATCGTAAGATGCATCTACAGGGCTTTAGGTTTCTCATCTATACTCGTTTTAGGTGGAAGGTGTGATTAAGGGATGCCTCCTATGAAAAATCAAATACAATATTGCTCTTTTTGTTTTCTGAGCCATAAAAATTTAAAATATTTAGAGCATATGAATAGTGTAGGTTTCAATCATTTGATTTTTTCTTCAGAAACACGTTTATCGTGTGGATACTATAGAAGTGACGTAAAATCATGCATATTCCTGTATTAGAATCCTTCATTGGGCAGTACTTCGTCTGCAACAGTTATCGATAAAACTATGAAAGATGCAGAAGAAAGCGAAGTAAAGCATTTTCCACTACTGAGTACAGCAAAGTTTGACAAAACAAATTGGGATGCTGTCAAAAAACTGTTATTCGACTACAACGAAATGTTGGAGGAAACTTCAATGGTATTTTATTGCATATTTTTACTGTCTGGTACATCCGTTTTTAGTGGAGAAATGGCGTGTTTCTGGTATGCCAGTGTAAACTTTGGATGTTGTTTTATAGGGTCGATTAACGGGTGAAGAATATGTGCTATTGCAAAATACCATTAAAAAAATGCAAAGTGCAACTTTTATCAAGGAAAATTTCAAGTCAGTCCTAACAGCACAAAAAAAAATGTATCGAATTGGGTTAAATTGCTTACCAGAAAACCGAGGGTAATTGTAAAATGTGCAAATATCCAGTGAATTTGTAAAAGTGGTTTGCTTTTACAAACTTGAGCTGCAGGCTATGAAGAAGCCGTCATTGATTGCTGTAGTTACTACGCATGCTTTGTCTTCTGTATAGAAAAGTAGAATTGGATATAGTGTTCAAGAAGCTAATTTTTTGGCTACCTGAGCATTCGCTGCCTGTAATGGATTTGTGGCGGGCATTCTCACTCCATCCAGATATCTGTAGCTTATATAAAGGTTCCGATAATGGGTACGTGCTAAGGCTACTTCATGCACCAATTTGTTTTTTTGAAACATACGGATTTTTTTCATCCTTTTGTAAGGGGGAATTTTATGTAAGCGTGATGTTGAAGTCGTTGATCTAGCAGTTTAACAATAAGAATTTGTGAAATCTTAGGTTTCACTGGGGAATATTTCTGTATATTCAATCGTTCAACAACTAAAAATGCACATTCGGTTGCATTTAATGTAATAGATTCTCTATATGTTACATACTGGAACTCCTATGTTTGCGTGTTCTTCTTTTGTAAACACTGGATTCTTTGCTTTTATATCACAGCTGGCAATATTTATCTGCGATATTGAAAAACTTTTCCAGCAGTAATGATGGCAGTTTGGCTGTGTGCTGTTTGCGATGCATTGCAAATCTTTTTCTATTTCCTACTTCGAAAATGGCTGTGATCCGTTTTCAAGATCAGGTAACTAAAAGGTGTTTTATAGGCATCCAGTTAGCTATTTTGTGAGCAAAGTGAACTTTTCTTGATTCTGAATAGACTCTTATTAATAAAGTGCCTGTTTTGTCTGTACAGATATTAGAATCGATTCACCCTGCTATATCTTCCTCTAACAAGCAAGTTCGTTCCACACTAATTTCCATTATGGGTAATTTTGCTATTGCTTATGGTGGAAAACAAGACCAAGTTGGGAAGCGCAAGGTGAACATATGTTTTTTGCTCTTTAGTTTGTTTTATCTTTTACGCAATAAAGTGGAGCAGGCGTATCTTCTATTCAAGATAGGCTTTGTTAATTGATTATTTGACGTTTCTACTTTATCGTTTTCAGCTTTTGTTATTCCTGCGTGAATTGCTATGCTCGGAAACTGTAGCAAATATATTCTATCGTGGAGTCGCAACTGTAGGAACATTGTGCGTCCAAGACCCAAGCTGTATTGAAATATGCAAAGAATTGCAATTTTTTTCATCCTGCTTTTCTAAAGTTGATTTGATCGTTTTAGCTGATGAGCGTGTAAAACAAGCAATTGCACAAATTGTTAAAATGATCGGACAAACTTAGATTGATTATTTTTCAGCACTTTTAATATTTTAAAAAATTAGATGAAGAAAAATTACTCGAAAATGTTGGTGCATTCGATAGTTTCAAAATGTAGAAACAGTTTATTGTTACTGTAGCGTTATATTTTATTTTCTACGTCTCGCAGATGCAGTGCATGAACTTGGGAATGTATAAAAATATATTTAAAGCAACTAGCTATTTCTCTTCCCTATCGTTCTTTCATTTGCAGTTGTTTTCATGTGTCTCTTCGTATACGCAAAGTGCTGATGCAATCTATACGATTACATAGATAGAACCCACTCTGCATTTGGAAAAGAAAACTATTTATTCAGATTTAAATTCGATATTGCTGTATATCTTCTCATGACGTTTTAGCGTGCACTACAGTTTATAAAAATTCCTATTACCTGGACCTTTCAAAAGATTTATATTGAAGAGGCGATAGCATCAGCATTGAGATTTTTGTAAACAATTCACATGGGAAAAATTTTTTTTGCATTATTGTATATGTGGAAGTTGCAGATCGCTGTGCAAATTTCATCGAGGAAGCCAAGGTATAAACAATGATTTACTAAATAGATTTTGCAACAGTTTGGCTTGCATGAAACTGCAAGAAAATTATTTCAAGCAACTCTACATCAACTGCTCAGTGCTGTGTTCTCCGTTTCGAGCGAAATATTCCAATGTAAGAAGTGAAATAATTTGGAATTTTAATAGGTTGCTTTGTGATCCCCTATGCTCCTATAAAATGAAAAATGGATGCAGGTGAATAGGAACATTTAATTGATCTTCAAAAGTGTATGTTGTTTTAAGACAATTCACACATAGAGTTCCGTCAACAATTATTGTCATGGCTAGTCCCACCTAGAAATGACTATTTCTCTGCTCTCTTTATGTAATAATTCATCTTTTTCTTTAAATTTTAAACTATTTAGCCAGAGTAATTTTAATTCGAGCACGATACGGAAAACTTGTGCCCCTTAAATTTTTAAAGTAGAGGAGAAGCTGCCAATCTCAAAAGCAGTATAAAGACTGTATCTGAAGGTTCCCCTTTTACATGGTTAACAAATCAGATGATCTCGCAGAACTCTCTGAACGTTAAGGTTTTTTTTATAACCATGCTATGTATGATGATATATGAACAGAATAAACGTGTGAAATTATTATTATTCTTTCATCGTAACTTTTCAGCAAAACTTGTTTTAACTGGAAATTTGTTGGAGAATGAAGCAGTTTTTCAATTTCCCATTATTTAAATGTATTCATCCTCATAATTATATCATCAGTATCAAGTTTCTACAGTGTAACACAATGTCAGCTGGAGATTGAATTTTTTTTTTTTTTATAAATTTTTTCAGTTATATGATGTAAAAATTTTTAAGCGACTTGTCACCACCACATCATCTTGATGAAACGACGTACTTGTATAAGAATGCATGCTGATCTATAATTTTTTCTGCTACGCGGATCATGTTATTTTCACTGGAAATTTAAGCATTCATTTAAATGCTACTATTTCAGACGCTGCTCCACTTTCATGGGAGGTAGACAATAGGGTTGGGTCGAAAACAATCAACTATTGAATCACAGTAATAAAAAAAGAGTGCAGCTCCCGAGGAGCCCAAAACAACGATGATGTAAGACTAAAACGTGCAGAAATAATAACTTTAGCATGCAAATATATTTTTCTATGTTGAGCGGAAAACACTTCTTTGCTGGTTCAAACACGACAGAAAAGATTCTAAGACTAGAAATATGTGGATGCTAGCTAGCATATTGTGAGCTAACTCTTAATAATATAACTATCAGCCTTTATTATCACGTTGTTAAGGGTAAAGTAAACGAGCCTATACGTTTGTTAAATACAGTTGTTAGTATGTGCAGTATTTCTTGTTTTGGTTGAAAAATGTGGACGATTCAGATCCACCAAACTCGTATGCATAAAGAACGAAACTCAACCTCTACACCAGATTTGCATAATCAATTCAGAAAAAATCAGTGTAAATGCCCGTTTCTTTGGTTTGGTAATTTGAAAAATAAAAGATCTTTCATTAAGTAAGACTGCGTAAGATTTCTTATGTGAAAGATATAAACAAGTATTCTACCAAAGGATATGTATTGCTGCAACCATACGGTGATATTGAATGTTAATAATCGAAGCAATCTGCTCCAAAAAATTTCTAAGGCGCACTAAATTATGTGCTTTTTGTTGATTTGTCTGTTGCAGCTAAAACCAAGTAATGAAATATTTTCATCGTATATTTTTTGTGTAGGAAGCGTACGTACAGGCTAATAGCACTTTGTTTGTATTTGGCTGCGCTTAGCATACTTTTCTAATAAGTCTTACTACGGTACTTAAATCATGTGAAACTTCAAAATTATGCATAATACGTACATATCTAGAAGCCGTCACAAAACACGTCAAAAAATTTACCGCATGCACAACCGCAATCTGTTTATTCCAGAATGTCTTTGTTGCCCCAATACTTAGTTGATGATGCTGAAACCTGCAATATTAGAGGTATGGATTTGTTTATTTCACTGAAGTAATTATTAGTGTTAGATTCGTTTCTTACATTATGCGCTTGCTTTACGTGGCAAGTCCGAATAGTCGCTTCACTTGCCAAACAATTGTTCACTACTCAGTTAAATGTACAGCGAAATAAATTTATCTTGGATAATCACTAACATGAATAAATCTACACAATTCTCTGTTCTATACTGATATGCTATCAATTTTTCCTAAAATATTTCATGTCTTGCTTGTCTTGTAGACATAAATTCGGCATTGCACTATCAAAATGCCTCAGTGCTGCAGAATACTTCTCAATTGGTGCAACTCTTCGAATCTGAAATTCTTAGCTTGAAAAAGGAGCTACACTGTGTTTCCAGCTTTGTTTTACAGCTTCGTTCCATCTGCTCGGCAATTCCATTTCCGTTTTCTGCTCCACTTCATACTAATTTTGATGAGGAGGGTTCAAGCTTTCTTCGAGAGCTAGCAGGTGCAAAAAAAATATACATTGCAATCAAAATGTTTACAATTTTATTTAATTCTTATTCCCAATAAAGAATTTTCAAAAGTGGGAAGTATAATGAGAAAAGAAGTTCCAGTAACATTAAAACTCGCATCAAAAGGTGAAAATTCATAAAATATAATTTTGAATAAATGATACCATGAATGAATCAAATCAGGTTGCAAGTCATCGAATTATTGGAATTATGGTAAGAACGTTTTCTTGCTTTAAGCTAACAAAAGTGAAGTTGTAGAAGTTTGTAGTTGGGGACTACCAAAATTATAAAAAAGAAACAGTTTTTCCAAACACAAAATCCCCTAATCATTCAATAGGAATCGCTCTAGCGCAAGAAGTACAGGTTTTTACAAACATCCTACAAGTTTGTCAATTTAATCATATTTCGTGCTTCATTCATTTAGTGCCCCCAAATGGAAAAACAGCGGCATGGCTCGAAAAATGTAAATGTACGAAGAGCACAAGCAAATAATAACGCAACAAGCGGTACGCCACTTGTGTATTATTTCCAAAATGCCTTGAAACAGGGCTTGATAAAACTTTCCATTTCAAATTGAGCTAGCATTGGTAAGGGAAGGACTACAAAAAAATTGTGGAAGTTACTCTGAACAAGGCAATAGCAAAGTATACAATGTAAGATCAAGAAGGGATACGGCGCTTAATGTCCCATTAAAGTCTCTGCGATCCTCTCCAATTGTATGCATAGTAAGGAAATAATGCATGGTTAACCGAAATAACACATGGTTGTGAATATAACATCAAAGAAAAAGAAGGAAAGACGATGCAGAAATATGTGGACCGATGAAGGTAAAAAAAGTCATGCAATATTTAGTCAAAATCCAGAGGAAATACATGCCATTCTTCAAGCAGAAGTGCTTGCTTTGAAGATGGGTGTATGTAAATTTGGATGTTCTAATTGGGCCTTAATACTAAGTTATTATGACTTCCCATCGTATCGGTAAGCGAAAATTCAGCACCATTGCTTAAATTCCCCAGCTACCCTTTCTTCGCATTTTTTAGAACTTCAATAGATTTAAAGGATAAATGGAGAAACTTGAGGATTGTGAAAAAAAATAAAAATAATCACACATAGGATTGCTAATATCGGTACCTGACAAAAAAATAATGCGTTTTTATTTTTTACTAATATATTCAATGATTTAACTTTGCCGTTGGTGCTTTTTCATTTGAAAAATAGTTATGTACATAAAAATAATATTGCAAGCTGTGGAAAAGTTTTGATTTTTTGTTTGAAATGTTTTCTGATGAAAATGTAGTATCAATTACTGCACTAGAGCCAGACTATTCAAATATAATATCCCAAATTTCCCGAAGCTATTCTTCTGCCTGAAATATTAATTCAACCTATCCAATAAGAAAAGTTGCCAAATTGATAACATGCTGAAACGTAATAATTAACATTTTAAAGTTTTGATGGTCTTTGAATACCAAAATTTTTGCTGAGAACTAGCTATCATTTTGAGATTAAGCGCTTCTTTCAGTATTGGAAAATTATCAGACTGGCTATTTACTTTTCTTCTAAAAATATGCGTTACTTATCGCTAATTTTATGCAATTATAGGTTAATTTGCTTGCAGAAATATATCTAGGAATTGTCAAGAAATCAATTATGATAGGCTGCCACAATATGGAGAAGCGAAAGTATTTTGAAAACATTGGAATTAGAATGGCCATGATATACGATTGCACCCTATAAAAAGGGTAGCTGTCCGTAGAATTGAATGGCTACAAAATGACGCACCGCTTTGCTAGCAACTCCTTGAGAAGGAATTTACAAATTGCTGAAAAATTAACCCATTTATTGCGGCGATAGATGATAGCAAAAAATTTTACAATTGCGTTGGCATATATTTTTATAAATGGAAACTGCTGGTGTTGCCGCAACAATCAAGTACAGTATTTATATTGCAAGCTTTGCCCGTTAGAAAAAACTACGCAATAGCATTTTCTATAAATGGCTAGAACAAACTGTACACAGAACTTCATTAAGTGCTATCATAAGGAAAGACCACCCTAGTACCCCCGACTATGCAGCCACTAAGAAATTTGAGCCATGGCCCTCCCCTTTATTTTTATGCCACTACTTTACGAGGCACCGAAATAATCCAGGTGTAATCGATGCAAAAATATTTTCCATTAAATATGAAGCAATTTCTACTAATACACAATAATAACAATAATCAGGTATTTCTATTGTTTTTCTCGCTGAAATCAATTTAACAGTAGGTATTGATCATTCTGTTACTGATCTTACAACAAATTTCACGCGATTAGAAAATCATTATAATTATAAGCAGCTTGTAACCAAATTATTTTACAATTTACTTTCAATATAACTCGTTTGTTTGTGGCAAAAAGGTCAGAGCATAAAGTGTTATACTGAATTAATGTCATATAGTGAGCAGAAATATTGAAAGTGTACTTTCATTCGTCAGCTTAGCCAGATGACATCAATTGGGAATTTTCAATAGAAATAGCCAACTTTTACCTTTATTTTCGTAATTTCGCATAGTTGATCAGAATTTACACTCAGTGAACTACATTCATAATTGTAAATTTTTCTACGTATCACAGTAAATCTTTCCCTAGGCTAGCTGTTAGATTATGTTTTAGCAATGTTAATGTAAATGTTATTATTTTTTTCGTGAGTGTCCCACTGGAAAAATTTGATAAGGTTTACTCTCGTATTGATGTATCGGCGCACAGAAGATGGGGGTTATAATATAATGCATGGGTGAATGTATATAATATTTTTATGGCACCATTTTTGAGAAAGCCAAGGACTGAGGACATTGCTGTGCAAGGTGATGAGCCTTCGAATGAAATAATTGGAGAGCAAGACTTTGATGCTTTTTATCCATCGAGTGACGAAGCGGAAGATTATTTACAGCCAGCTTCAAGTACTGGCAGAGAAATTAGTCAAATTGAACCGGCTACCAGAAATCCAAGTAAAAAAGTGAAGACTCCACGACAAGGAGGCACAAAAGAGAAATTTTCCTTGTCCAAAGAAAAATCAATTTTGAAGGCGGAGCAATTACCACGCGTTGGAGGTGTTTGTTTCGATAAGAATCGACAAAGGTGGATTGCCCATTGGAAAGTGAGCGGAAAATATGTCAAGAATTATTTTCCTGTAAGTAATTATGGCTTCGATGAGGCGCGCCAACTTGCTGTTAATTGCCGACAAGATGCGGAGAAACGTCTCAATTTGCCAGTTATTCAGCTTCGAAAAGAACGAAGCCCTGCACCAAAGGTATCTCAAAGCAAAAAACTTAACCAAGGATCAGCAGACGCATTCTACGATTCAAGCCGCAAATGTTGGGTAGCCTTATACACAGTTTATGAAGAATTTCCCGTCGCAAATTTTGGATTTACTGAAGCTCGCAGAAGGGCATTTCTTTGCCGGAAACTGCACGAATTTCCTGAGCCCTGTCCTCGACAAGATTATCTCTCTGACCCAATGCTTACTCATCACGACACTACGCGTAATGGGAAAACTCAGCAATCTACTAAATTAGCCCTAGAAGCTATAATAATTCTTCTTCACGATTTATACGAGAGGTGTATACCGAATTTAACTGCGTACGTATCCCCAGAAATTCTTCAAACGTTTTCTACAAGCATTCGCCAACATCAAACTGCTCTAATGGGATACACTACATTAGAAGAGTTACAGCATTATCTGTACCTTTTTCAATATTGCATTAAGGAGCTCTTGCTACCCAGTGACAGAAATGTGCAAATGCAATTAGATTTCCTAACAAAGTTGCAAAATTTGACTCCCTAATGGTTTTACTTTTTTCAGGTAAACTTGACATTTTTTTTCAAACTATTTGAAATAGAATAGGAAAAGAATACAGCTATTTTCGTTTGAATAGATGGCGAACAGAGCTGCCTTTTAAGACAGGTAGAAATATAGCAAAGAAAATTTTGCTTCTGTTGAATAATACACGCTATGTATGACACGAATAATTATTTATACCTATAACAAACCACGAAAAGTAAAGCAAAATTGAAATAAATAGAAAGGGGAAAAAACAGTGCATTTTATTCAGTTTTATTGATTTTCTAGCAACAAATAAACTTCGCTGAAGATTCTTGGCACATAGCTTATGGAAGACACTTGCCACAATAACGTCTTGCTATAGCATCCCTCCCGCTTACCCAGTCATTCAAACTTTCCACTTACTTGCTGCCGACTCTAATCAATTATATCAGACACGAGCCTCCGCAAGCATTCTTTCGTCATGCAACCCAAAGAAGCTTGATGCAAGCTTCATACAAAATTATAATTTTTATTAAAGAAAATAGTCTAAATGGGCTAGTTTAACATCTACTATTCTTCCTAAAAAATTTCGATTATTCGGACGTACAACATGGTCATCCGTATCGATTTTTATCACCACGCTTCTACAAGTGTCTTACATGGTCGCTTAAACAGAAACAACTTACTATATTTAGCTTTCAGTTGAGCTACTGCACATACGTATTCTACATCAAAAAAACTTGGATTCTGAAGAGATTTTCTCTACTATTGAAAAAGAATATGGCTATTATATTTAAAGTGTATCGCGAAGTTTGAAAGTTAAGAGAGGTAACAAATAGGATAGGGGCTTGCTTCAATCCAAAGTCACGAAGAAACACGTTCAATGAAGAAATTGCTCTTCCAAACAACGTAAAGACATGCAATAATAAACACATAAATGTTCTTCGTTAAAGTTGCGATCAATACAGGTGAAGTATACTCTACTTGACGCAAAAATGTACACTCTTTTCAAGGTGACAAAAGAGAAAAGAGGCAATATCGTAAGTATAAACTCATTAAAATAGGGAAGCCAAATAATGACTGTCAACATAAAGAAAGAAAATATTTCTTAGGAAACACCAAAAAACATCATAGCTGTTCCTGTAACTATGTTTTGGGGAATAAGCAAGATGGTCCATCACCAAAATACTAGAGTAACAAAATCCACGAACTAGGATTCATAACCACATCTTTTCTTTATGCATCCGGATTATCAAACGCAGATCTAACTTTTGTTGCAGTACTAGGACTACGCGATATGTAAAAATATTATACGAAAAGTATCACACCTATTACAGTTTCTTCTAGCAGGAACTTGCACGATGAAAATAAATGCTAAAAATATTCCATATGACCTTCTACAAGTATAATATCCTGTTAGAGGCAATTAAACTCCGATAACGGCATGAATTATAACATTCTCGATGAAACAATCCCGAGTCTAAATTTTGTAGTATCCGCCGTCATTTTTGCCAAAATGTGTCATTGAATTATTATGATTCGTTCAATACCAATATTAGGACACATTGATACTACCTAGATTTACAACGCAGCCAGTAGAAGTGAGTGTCCGTATCGCGGGAAAAACATAGGAGGGCCTGAATAAATACAGTAAGGCAAGTTTGCTATGCTGATGTACTATAGAGCGCAATCGAACAAAAAAAATAAATTCAACTCACCAGATTGCCATTCATTTTCATCTACTCTGTAGAACTCAGTAGAATTCAAGACTTCCAAATTTTGACCTCCAGATACCTGAGCAATAATCTTAGAGCAGTGAGACAAGTTTAGCTAACTTTAGACAACTGTGACGAGACCTACCACAATCGAATCCGAAAGGACAGCCGCAGAGAAATCCATTCGAGGTTCAGGCATACTCTTCACAAACGCCCAAGCCGAGCTATCTTTCGACAATACTTCGCATGAATCTAGGATAGAATGCGTATTATCCGTCCCTCCCATAACAAAAATAAAAGATTGAACAGAAACTGCAGCGCCAGCACTTCGAATCTGCGTGTGCAACAATGAACAAAAATGAGCATCGCAGTTATATCATAAAGAATTCAACACAAAAATTTTTACCTCAATAAGACTCATAGGAGCTTCTTCCCATTTATTTGCACGAGGGTCATAAATTTCCATGGAACGAAGACGATCTCCTTTCGATCCACCAAACACATAAAGCCTCTCATCTAATTTACCAAGAACACAAGCAAATTTACATACTCTTCAATATCTAGCAAATGAAACCAAATCAATACAAATGCGGTAAATTATAATTTACCGGAAGTGCAACACATGGCAGCTGATCTAGCAGTGGTCATTGGGGGAATTTCCATCCAATTTTTCATACGGTGATCATAAGTTTCTACGCTCGCCAGCATATTAAGCCCATCAAAACCTCCCACGGAAAACAGCCTATATAATAGTAAGACCATGATTACTTTTGATGAATTTTGATCACCTTTATTGGAACAGTATATACATATTTTCACACATGCACCCATTCTTTTTTAACAAACAGTAATCATAACTGACCTTTCACCAACAACAGATGCACAATTGTTTCGTCGCGGAATATTCAAACTAGGCCCGGTGGTCCAACAATCTCTTAGGCAGTCATATATTTCCATTTCACAAAGTGCCTAAGAACATAGATGCAAAATTTATAAAAGCATTAAGCGATACAACAAATTAGCAGCAATGTCCATTCGAACCTTATATTCCAAGTTTTGTCCTCCAAATACATGCAGTTGTCCATGTAGACTAGTTGCACCGAAATAGGCACGCTCTGTAACAAAAGGTTTATACTTAATGTTTAGAGTATCATTACAAACAAATTTCGAATAGAGAAGAATTGTGTTTAGCGAAGCAACGAGAGAAAATACCAGTAGCCATTGGCTTGCACGGCCGCCATAACTGTTGAGCAATATCCAAAACTTCTACCGCTCTCAGATGCTCCACTCCACTGTGTCCACCACAAGCGAAAACTACAAAAACAAAAAGTTAAGCACAACGTAATGATACGAAATGATTTGTTATCACAAAAATAATCAGATAAACTAACCAAGCGGAAAAGGGAAAAACTTAAGACCATAAAAGTCAGCCTCTCTTGCAAGGTTAACACTCTCTTCTGCATCCCTGAAATAAATCAAAAAAAGTATCTACCATATTTCATCCACACAAGAGCTAAAAGCGACACGAAACAAATGTTTCTCACCTTGGAAGAGGAGGGTTTTGGGGATTCCGTAAGAAATTGAGTATAGTTCGGAAACTTTCAGAATCTCTATCAAAAAAGATTGCACCTTGCTTGTCCCTAGAGATCTGATAACGACCGCTTAATATTCCTTCCAGCAACGAACCAGACTGCTGCGACAAGGTATTTCGTGAAGTTTCAAACACAACTCCACCAACATTGATTTCTACCATAGTTTCCGTTGCTGTAACAAAAATGCAAACGTTTAGAATATAACGCAGAAATGGGCAAGTAGGGAACACATCGTAGACAACGAACCAATGTTTGAATTCACTATTGTTTGTCGCTCTCTGTCATATTGTTCACATTCTTGTTGAATTCGTTGTTTTTCCTGCACACGCAATCCCAACATCGATCCATCAAATTTCTATTAACAACTCATTGAATAGCATTTCCTAAGTCATTTGCACATACAATCGCCAGCTTTCGTAGGAACACTTCCTTTTCAGCTTCGAATTTTCCTTTGTATTCGCTCAATTTTTGCAAAGAATCATCTCGCTCAATTTGAATTTGTTTTATTTGGGTCGCAACTTCCGCATCAAATTTACGTCGCTCTTCCTGAGAAAAAGAGTATTTATACATCCGACATGCAATTCAAAATCCCTAATATTGAGAAGAAATAAAAGTTGCAATAGCAAACAAGAAAACGATTCACTATTTTTTGAATTCTACCTTCAGCTTATCCGTCTCAAATTGTTTTTCAATCTGTATCTGTTTCCAAGTTTTGGCCGTTTGTTCCTCAAATTCTTTGACTTTTTGTTTCAAATTTTCGCGTTCACGACGAAGAGTAGCTTCCGTTTTCTTCAACCAACCCATGAAGGTTCGCCGTAAATCTCCAACCATTTTTTCAAATTCCTCCGGTGTACAAAAATCTTCCATCTCTATATCCCAGATAATCAATACTTTTAAGCAATATAATAATTAATAAGCAACATTTAAATCACACACCCAATGCTTACGACTACTAGGTATCTCAGCAAAAAAGTTAAACCTCATTTCATAATTGTGTTACTCATAAACAAGCACTTCGTGCAGCCACTAATCAAAGCTCAATGGTATTAAAATTAATGCTTACCATTTTCGACAATACGAGTATTAAGAGATAAAGCACCTTTATTCAAAGCTCGACTAACATCGTGGGGTAAAGGAAGTGGCGCAGATTCCAACATGCTAAGGTTCGTAAACGCGGGCGCTAAAAAAAGTAAAAATCCGATTGGCACCAATCATATTTTAAGCTTAAGTACGATCAAAAAAAGTATAGCTATATTTTACAACATAATCAAATCACAGAAAAAATTGCATTCTCTTCTAGATGAAGTTGACATACACTATTATATTACTCCTACCCACTGTGACATACGTTGGAATGATCGTGGAGGCATATGCAAACTAGGCTTAGGGGACGTTGACCTGTAACTAACAGTAGAGATATTTGAAGGAAAAAATTTATAATCCATAATGGATAAGAAAAGTGGTGCAGTGCAGTTTAAAAAGGATCAGTTTATAAGAGTTGCTTAAATGAAAAAAACGAATTCTTTCCACCTAGGAGAAACGCTACGAAAAATGCTATTGAAATTAGCCACAAAAAGAAAACATGTAGTCACAAATTGTTAAACGCCAAGATTTTGTGCTTTAAAACATTTCTGGAAAAGAATAATGCGAGAAGCTTACATAAAGAAAGAAGAAAAACTGCCCAAATGCTATTCTGTTGCACAAGTAAATGTCTGAGAGCAGTGTCACTTACGCACATTGTTGGTGCAAGTTTGAAGTAAGAAAAACTTCGCGAGCCCCTTGTATACCCGCACAAAACAGCGCTGCGTCGATAAGTATGCTGAATTACACGATCAATGCCCTAACTTCTGCAATATGGGGCTGTTCATAGCTGTTGTTCTCTGCTGTCAGTAACTTCGCAGGAAATTTTACTAGAAAACATGTGAGGTGTTTTAGTCCCAAGAGTTCAGAGTTAACTGATTGGGAAAATTCCCCAAGGGAGGCAGGAGAGTAATTAAACCAGGAAGAAGTGAGGTGGTAGTTTCTAGTAAAAGGTATATGGACAGAATGCAAATTCTCAGTTTTACGGCTGGTTGCATATAATTTTACTTTTAAATTTCCATTGTCACGAACTGTCACCACATAATCCAAACAGACTTGTGTTACTGAGGGTAAAGATTCAGCAAGCATGAGAGAGGCAAAGTTTGAACTAAGAATTTCCGGGTAAATTTATTATTCTTGGCTCATTTAAGTTTTTTTACTTCATTTTAGGCAGTATAGGTACGTGAGAGGTGTAATCTCGACAAATGATTCAGCTTTAGAAAACCTGCCTATGCGAGAGTAGGAATTATGTTGAGAAATAAAATGTACCATATCACATTTCTATTGTATAATCTTCTTTAATATTGGAAGAAAGTGATGCATGGTTTTGAGACTCGAATGATACCAATGTGAAATGCTTTCATTATGTGATTCTATTTCCCAAAAAAGGCAACTGCAGCGGTAAAATTCATGGTGAGGTTAACTATATTAATATTGTAAGACAGGCTGTGATCGTGGCGCTTTTCATGAGTTGTTAAAGCTAGAATTCGTTACGTTCTGCCAGTCGTATTTGATGGAACGGCTGATTACCGTTCTTTCGCACAGTAGGGTATTAAATAGGTTAATTCTATTTAAATAGTAAGAGAACGTTTCGCTAATTCGTACAATGAAACATAAAACTTATTCTACGCTATTATTTGCGAGACTACGTAGAAGGATAGGAAAGGTCATTCATTCTTTCATTCATCTACATTACAAGAAAAGAACAAGAATAATCTAAAAACTCTCAGTTATTACTACTTCATTCTCCCTCCCCAACGTATACAAAATAAGCGCATTCTAGGTGCGGGAAACATCAGGTAAGTAATACGGTATTTCGGTTTCTGAATGTTATCGCTCCCTGATCTTATATCGCTTGGTGTGCACTGTGATACTCTGGGGGGAAATAGTGGGATGCTAACTTAATTAGTTTAAGAGGGGTAACTACGGACGTATTAACAAAATGGTAATTTTAGTGAGGATAAGGTAACTATTATCATATAAAATAATACATTAAAATGGGTGTCCGGTACTATCGTGATACCACTGTTACGGAATAGAATATCACAAATTGCTACAAAGGCTTGAAAATTGTAATCTAGAGTTTTTATTAAGTAATATTTTATTCCCAAGATTTGCCAGTCGAGATCTATCGCCTCCGGCTACACGGTTCTTCCAATCAATAGTGTACTTCTTATTTTTCCTCACTATTAGATTGTTTATTGTTTGAGAGCGTGGATATACTTATTTCTATAAATATATCTCACTAGGTTCATCCGTTTAATCTTTAATAACCTTCTATCGAATATAGAATAAGAGTAACGAAAAACTAGAGCAACTAAGCTCATCAACCTCAGAGAGATCTTGCTAATAATAAACTCTTAACTTACGGTCGTCGACAGCCGAAACTCGTTCCTTGCTCAAAACCCTTATTCACCTTCACTACTACATGTAGTCAACCTATGGGTCTGACATACTCTCGGTATTATTCGTCTCTCCCTTTGGCTCTGTCGTAACGACTTAACAAGGTAAGGTCTGACTTCTACGAATCACAAGTTACTACCATCCGTTCTGTTTCATAACCGCAACAGATACACAATGTCGAGAGCTCTCATCTCACAATTGCATTACATTGTCACTCGCTCTCTTTCTTAAGTGTGCAGACGCACACTATATTAATAATTCGTAAGTAAATTCTTTACTTCGCTCATTGACTAAAATCATATACTAGAAGAGGATACAATTACACATACATGAGCCATATGATGAATACACGATGGTAAAACATTCGATAACATATTTCTATCGAAACTTGTACGTAACACAAAAGGTAAAAATACTTTTCATCGTAATACTTTCTAACTTATCCTATGCGCAGGTTTTGCGCTGTCTGATTTTCGCTTCGTTACACACACAAAATTCCTTTAACGTTTGCATTTATTGCTCATTTTCCTACACATTATGCTGCATAAAACCGGTTATTCAAGTTGTATGATCAGAAAGCAATAATTGAGATGCATATCACCAGTAAATCAAAATAAAATTGAAAGCAAAATGCTCAAAATCGAAGATGAAAAAGAGGAAATTTAGCAACCAAAGCAAATTATCTCTTCATAAAAATGCTCCGGAGAAGGTCGAGTAAATCGCAACGTTAAATCTATGGCTTTGACATTAAAGGCATAGGGAGAAGATTGCATGCATGTATATTCAGTTATTTTTATTTTTTTTAGCCAATTTCATCCCTCCGAGCTATAGGTAAAAGATGCACTCAGTTAGCCCTTCACTGCAGTTTTTGAATGATTAATATAAAGTGGCAAATCCCATTGCTGCTCCTCCCTTACTCTTTTTGGCATTCATATAAACCGCCGCTTCTCTTTTCATTTAAATGTGAAGCGAAAAAAAATTCTGATAGCTTTTTTGAGATCTTTCTAATCTTTTCCAATTGTACTATTTCAATTTTCCATGCAACAACACTTTTCAATTGAAATTGTTCATACTTCCTTTATTTTCAGTTGGCAATACCAATGCGGCGGAAACCGCCAATAGAATTCTCTTCCTAGATGTTATTACTCCTCTGGATACGGATACACCCTGTACACTTTTTTGTTCATCTGACACTCATGCATTTCCTGTTTATTTTGTTTTTCTTGAGTTTATCCACGGCTACTAGGTACAATCAATTCTTGCTTTCTGTTGGCGCGTATACTCCTACATTTGCGCAGTTTTGCGGATATTCGTACACACTCTCTCGACATCGAACATTTCCTCCTAACTTTTTCAGTCGAGAAAAAGGGATCTCTCGTACTACTCTGACCTCTATTCCATTCATAGGCCGAATTGAAGATGAAAAAAAGGCGGTGCGTTTCTAAAGTAAATTTAATAATTGGAAACAGTGCTTTCGTTCGACATGGAAGTTGTCTTCTAACACGCACTGTACTTTATATCATGCTCATCACTGTTTAGTTTGAATTTTTTTAAACTATTGTACCCAGAAAAAATTGAACCCATGGAAAGCATCGCAAATGAAGAGCAGAGAAAGCATACGCGAAATTGCTGGTAACACCATTGCTTATAATATTAAAGACTTGTATCTTTACGTGAACAGCTTGTATTGCTACATGATAAATTGCGGCTACTTTTTTTATTTTAGAAGATGAAGATAAAGAGCTGTTTTGGCCGAATGGATGTTACTTGCGCATCAAATTGGCGGCCTATAGAAAGGTATTAGCTTTTGTTTTTTCACTCTTAAATTGTCAAAATTGTGCAGCCTTATGTATCCTCTTCAAATAATAAAATAATATTTTAAAAGAGTTGTGCCTCCGTTTCTTTTGCATCTAGCGTACATCCATTTGACCGACCAGAAAAAATGTACACTATTAATGCAAAAGACCTCTGACATACTAAGTTTTTTGTTTATGTAAACTACGTGCATCATTTTTGCTTACTGTTACGTACTTTTTATGCATTTTTTATTAAGAGTCGTAAGAAAGGGCTACAGAAAGTACAATCTTCAAAGAAACGTGCAAATATGCATGTGTTAGAATTTTCCTTTGTAACACCCTATGTATACAATTTTTTCTCTACAGGAAGACATGCATGAGGCTGTTAGTTCCATCCTTGAAGGATTAAAGCATAACACCGCGTTGCGAGTAAAAGGTGCTGCATCTCTTCCAACTAAGCGAAAACGGTATACTGTAGAAAATATTATTAACAGAAAAAAGAAGAAACAAACTCTTATGTTAATGGATAAATCGGTTCCCACTAAATTTTTTTCTTGAGGAATTCGGTATAACACTCCGGTGAATTTTTCTTTGCATCAACACGGGAGAAGATTTACTTTATTACTCCCTCTTTATTTCATTACAATAGGGAATCTGTGAACGCTCATAAGAGTGCATTGGCTTGCTTTATAATGAATTGTTGAAAGAACGCTGTTTAATGTATACTTTCCTCCGACGCTTCATATTTTGTCTCAATGGTATCACAGCGGTTGATAGTCTAAATAAAAGCTTTGTAAAGAAATATTTTGACTTACAAAGGGATTCTTTTATGTGTTTTTCTCTTTTGGTTTTTTAAAAAAGTTTTATTTTATTTTCTGAGTTTACGGCTTTTGCTTTTAATTTTTATATTCTTTTGTGATACACTTATACTTTTAGTTGAACTCTCGACTATTTTATTTCCTGCATTTTATACGTTTGTTTCAGTTTTTAAAAAAAATCACACATGTGGATGCATTATATTTTTTATCATCTTTTGTTCTAGATTCTCATTTATGCGTTCACCGTTTGTGGATAAAGATTCAAGGGAAGCATTCCAAATTAGCATACATACCAAGATAATAGATATCTACTATGATTCTAAATCCAATGGAACCGCATCCGGTAATGCGAAGGAATTAAGAATTTTTATTTATTCCTCTGTTAGCTAATTCACGATCTGTGGATGTAAGAACTGAGGTTTTTATTTCTTTGATGTATTTTCAATCTCGCTTTGATAAAATGCTAACGTTTATTGTCGATCTTTTCAATATCTCTTTTTCCCATAAAATTATGGCAATTTTGCTAATGCTAAAATATTTACACAGTATTAACTTCTTTTTGGATACCCACTTTTATCAGGAGTTATTTGTTACCTCTTTACTCGCTGGTGCACATAGGAATTCTTTACTATAGATTTTAAACTCGCATTTCTAATAAAATTAGTTAAGATCATTTGTTTTTCTTATGTAAAAGGGGAGGAATATGTATACTAAGTGATACTACATTTACGTATTTACTTATTTTATTTGGGAAGCAAGAGCATATTATACCAGATTTATAGAGTACTTTCCTTGAAGATCGTCTTTTTAATGTTTGATTTTATAATTTGCGAAAAAATAGTATTCTTGTTAACTGTTTTTTTTTTCTACTTTAGGGAAAATTTCACGTTTTCTACCGATAAAATTGCCCTCTGTAGTAAATTCAGAGATACAATTTGAAAGTATAAATAGACAGGTTAAAACAAAAGATATTTTGGCGGATTACTCTCCACGTTGGATTTCAAAATATGTCGAATATCATACGGTTAACACTGCTTTAGCAGCAATTTTTGAATGGATTGTATATTTTTTAATTGATTGATATATATTTTTAAAGTTTCACATTAAACAAAACAAAATGATGTTTAATCTTTTGTGTAGATGAAATTCTGCGAATGTATATTTGTGTTTTCGCATTCCAAAATAAGCTGCTTGCTATAAGTGAAAATTTATGGTTTCTTTGCTCAAAAATTTGTTGTGTTTCTTGATGTAGAAAAATTATTAAACGACGTAGCTTTTTAGAAAAGGATCATGAGACGGATGGAATCAGCATTGTTTTTTTTTTAGGAAATGGAAAAAAAGATTCCTGTCATTCAGGAATTGCTTTCAGATACCTATAAAGGCCACCTGCATCTTGATTGGCCCAAATCCTTTCATGAATTACGCCGCTTTCCTCTTGTAATCATTGAGAAAATGCTAAAAAAGTGAGCAATGGCAAATTTATTAAATTACATTCACAATATTAGTTTTGGAATATCCTATTTTATGGATCACATTAATTTTTATTTTGTAAGGATGTTAATTGCTACGTGTTTATTCTTAGCTGGGTTATAAATTATTGCACTCGTGCGATGCTACCTGAGCATAGCAAATGTCTATCTGTTTAAAATTTGACTTTATGCATCATTTTGCGATTTTGTTTGCTGGATGCCTCTTATGCTTGTAAATCATCGGAAATATTTGGATTACTCTTTTTAGAGTTAAGCAAAATCGCAACGAAGGCTTGGCTCGAGTGGCACGTGGGAAGCCAGAATTTGTTCAAGTTGCAAAATGGTTTGACTGAGCTTTTAAAACCGAAATTATGTTCTATTAAGCCTAACTTATTTCGTAATGACATTTTATTAGAATGCCATAGTAAAAAATAGTTTTTCACGATTACTGCATATTTACCGAAGAATTTTCTGTTGGAAATCATTATCTTCTTTTAGTGTACGAAAAACTTTTTAACTAACAACGAAAAAATAGTTTTCTTGCTTATTGATCACTTATTTCAAGAGAAATTGTTTGAGCTGACTTGAAAATGACTTTTTTTGGAACTTTTGTAGTACAATCTATCCGTTAAATTGTTATTTTTGCTTAAGAATTAATATGAATCAAAAGAAATAGTAAGTTCTAATTTCTATCGTGGAGGATTTTCATTAGCAGCTTACTTGCGAGATTTAGGAAAGTACGCTAGCATTGCTTCATCTATCATTGGCTCAATAGGGGATGATCGAGCTCGCACTTTTTCAATATACCATACTCTTCATTGCAGTATTTAAAGTCTAATTCTTCTTTGCTAGTTCAGCTGATTTAAGGGTGGCGATTTGTAGTTTGCCAATGCTATTCTTTTTCTCCCCAAAATAATAAAAGATACACATCTATAGTGCAAATACCTCAGAGTTTCCGAAAAATACATTGGATTTCTCAATTACACTTGTGTCCCACCTGTAGCAAACATAAAATGGACATTCATCTAATTCCTGCGCATCGTGGTTTATCTGGCAATAGGTATTAAATGGTGGTATACTGTTGCTGCGAATGTTCTGGAGACTGAATCATTTTTCTGACAGCATTTCCTAATTTTGATTATTTGTCTCTGTACATTTGAACAAACAGAATTTGAAGCAGCAATGAGATTGGCACAAATACTACTGTTAATCTACTAGCACAAGGTAGAAGAGGCTAGATTGAAATCAACAAAGATAGCAGTTTTTGTTCATTTCAAACTAAAGTAAGCAACGAAGAGAATTCACCAAGCTACGCTGTTGCAGTTGTGCAAATTTAGGGATCGTTAAATAGATAAGAATCAGCACTTGAATAAAAAAAATAACATTGCATGTATCTGTAAGAAGCACCTTCTTTGTGGTCTGGCTGCACCAGACAAAGTATTGGAAATTGAATTTTATGCCATATTAAAATAGGCACCTGTGCTTTACGTACACAGTTCGATTGGCAGCGCATGAAATTAGTTGTGTGTAGTATTGTATCTGCGTCTTATTGCTATTACAAAAGGATTTGCTTCACGTAGCTTGCGGAGTACCTTATGCACACATAAACTTCATTTAATCCTTTGGGGTAGAATCAAGAGCAAGACAAATGAGGCAGCATAACTTAAAATCATACGGATGAAAGAGCTGCAGCAGGAAAGTTTACCGGAACCTTTTCTTGTAGAAATGGCTTTCTCATTTACTTCCTCTGAACTTTGAAGTGAAAAATAACTCCGTCACAAAAAGCCGCTGGTTACATTAGCGGGATTGCAAATACATAAGAATATAATACCGTGTTTAGTGGCTTCGAAATGACACTGCATCGCTTTTTATTTTAATCTGCTAATCCAATTGAAAAAAATGCAAGTAATAACAGCAGGAAAAGTACCTATTCCTTATTTATTCCTACGAAAAAAATGTCAAAGTCATTTAACTCTATACTTATGTATTTTTCTATAGAAAATAAATTTTGTTTCTACCACTTCTTTCTTTTTGGTGATGTCTTTGTTTAATTTCGTTTTCATAAAAGGCTGGCCACTTTTGAGTATTGCATGTAATTACTTTTGAAAACTAAAGTGCGTCATGATTAATTTGTATCGCGTTTTTACAAGATGGTTTCTCACGTACCCCCATCAACAGCTTTGTTGAGTACTCCAAATCCTATCAATATCATTCAGCAATGGACAGAAATATATCAAATTTTGATGAATACAACTAATACTTCTGCATCTACCTCTTGCGCAATCTCTAAGCTACCCAAACTTTCGATTTCTCATTTGAATCAAGGTATCCTGGAGGAGTGGATTTACCGCCATCTCCTGTATCTAGTTTCACAGCGTCCTAACATATCCGAAAAGTTATGGAACGCAGGCGTGAATTTATTGTGCCATTGCTCTATCAATATCACTATAATTTTAATTAAAGATGAACCAGACGCTAATACCCCAGTTTCTCAAATAGAGTATACAGAGGATAATAAAACCGTTTCCCTTTTAGCGGTAAATACAAAAAACTTATTCTGGAAAAAATTTAATGAACCCAAAAGTTTTTCAATTTTATGTTATAACTAGAGCGTATAAAATTTAAATGAAGCATCTCACCAAATCACTGTTTTAAAGAAATCATTTTCTACTGTGAAAAAGAGAAAGTATTTGCCAACAGTTTTCCTTCGCTTTCCATTTTTGAGACTCTATTCAGTTTTTTGTAAATAAAACAAAATATCTCTGTATTATTTAAGGATATTTTAAGTAAAATAAAAAGTTAACAATTTTTTTGTCATTAGTGGATACATTTTATTCTATATTTCTTCATAAATTTTTATTTTATTTTTTGCATTTGATAACAGTATTTTTAGCTTGCATTGGCTTTTTTATACAGCAAATTTGGCAACGCCTACTATCGCAAATCTTTGCCAAAAACCGCTCGAATCGCATTGGAATTATGAAACTTTTGAATAGTATTGTTCATGAAGCTTGTGCCTCTAATCTTTTTGTTGCGGATTCCTTATACCAATATCATATTGAGCAAAGTTCCTTGCTTCTGCAAGAAGATGAAGACATTGAAATACAAAAGTTGGCTTTGGATGCTTTAATCAATTTTCAGGTGTTCTTTTATTTTTTAGTTTACAGTACACACTACAGAAAATAGACTAAATAATATGCCACTATCCAATTTATTTTTTACTTGGCTTATATAAGGGATAATAACTTTACTTACAGCCGCCGCTAATTTTACAATTTTTGTTTTAAGTTTTTGAATTATAAAAAAAATGGGTGCATATATGTTATTCTTTAGTTAAGTAATAGAAATGTTTTGTACTAAAAGAATAATAAAATTTAGTTTTTTTAATTATAGAGGAAGGTTATAAAAAAATTTACCAAGATTGTCTGGTGTATATATATTTAACGAGTTATCGGGAAAAAATTTTATAACCCAAAGAATATCCAAGGTTATTATTTTTTTTTTGAATTTTATGAAATAAAAGCAATTTTTAGTAATATTATAGCTTGTTTTTTACATTATGCAATAAACTAATTTTTTTCTGAATTTTAATCTGTAAGCATATTTTAAATAAATGCCAATTTTTTGCCATAGGAATACAATTGCATTCTGAAAAATAGTTCTGCCTTTTATGTTTTATATTGAATTGAATACAGAGTATTTTTTAGCATTTTTCATTTATGTAAAGTGCTTTTAGGTTTGTGTGTGTATCTAGTAGAAGTAATAAAATGAAGTACCTTTTAGTATTTTGAATTTTTACATTTTATAATTATATTTATTTTTCAAAATTTTGTAGGTACCCTTGGTTCATAATTTGTTTATTCTTTTTATGAAAGAATCATCGCCTCTTCTTCGTAAAGTAGCTTTAAGAGGAGTAGCATTTCCAAATGATAGTGAAGCTTTTTGCAAAATGTGCAAGGCGTTTCTGGATCGAACATTTGATGCTTGTGATGATGTTCGCCAAGTTGTATATAACCGCCTTCTACAGTAAGATTTTTTTATCTGCAATTTTTTACCTATCACAAATTTTTCTGAAAAACTTATTCTTTTTATTTTATAATTTTTATAACAAGTTTACAATTTAATGTATAAATTTGCGTATATTATTTTGCCTTATTTACATACACTTTTTTTTACTTTATTTGAGAGTTATAATAAAATTAATATTTATCTTAAACATTTGATTTTTTATAAGATTTATTAGTCCCATTTTTTGCATATAGAAAAAAGCAATAATTTCATAATAAAAAAGAATATTAAAGGCAATTTAAAAGTATTTTTTAAAAATATTTTGAAACTAATAAATTATATAAATATTTTAATAATACATCTGCATTATTTTTAGTGCCAGTGACTGGGTCCCTTTAAAGCTAAAATTTCAATTTCTCCAAGCGGGCTTGAATGATTCTTCTATTACAGTAAAAAAAAGCTGTGTGACAATGTTAAACAACTGGATTTATTTTGCAGGTATAATTTATTTAAATAAATAAAATGATTGCATTGTATATTTTGTCAGTGTATAAAACCACTGTATTTTGTTTTGTCATTTGTATATTTTGATCATTGTTAGCGGGAAATAGTACTCTATATATTTTTGCGCACATATTTTATTGACTTATTTTGTATATTTAAAATTAAAAAACATGCTGCTAGTATTAAGAAATACATGGCTTTGTATATCTTACATGATGAATTTATTTAGGTTAAAACAAAAGAAAAAATTTCATAAAAAAACTTAGTTGCCCATTTTACCTGTTTGATAAAAGAAACGTTTATTAATAATATTTGTAATAATTATAAACGTAGAGTAAGTTGTGTTTGCTTTGCTTTAAATATAATTTTTATTAAATAAAACCATACTATTTGAAAAACTGTACAAATTTTTTTCAAAATAAAAACGATTTTCCTATTTTATTAGCAGTTGGTGTACATACATTTTATGTTTAGGAGGCATGGCTGGCTTTGTAAATTCTTTGTATAAATGGAATATGTATAGAGAAGATCTCATAGATATTTGCCTGGCTGCTTATATGCTGACACAAAAAAATTTGACTACAACAGGTTTAGTGCTGCATATCGTATTTATAACTGCAGTAGAGGTATTTTTTTAATTAAAAAAAAACTGAAATAATAATAGCAAAATAAAAACAAATTTTCAATTTAATTTTTAAACAATTACAAGTGTTTTACATATTAGAATTTGTAATTTTAATTTTAAAATTTTACAATATTAATGCATAGTATTTAGATAGAATAAAAATGTATGATAAAAAAATAAAAACCAAAAAATTAACACTTTTCTAATAAATAATTAATAAATTAATTAAGAACATTAATTATCTATATTTTTATGCCATTTAAATATTTTTTAAAAACAAAATATAACAAAAAATTTAGTAAAAATGCAGGAAAAAAATAAATTTTATAAAACTGTTTTAAACAAAAAAAAACAATACAAAAGTAACTATTTTTTAAGGAATATAAAAAGCAGAAGTTTCATATTATAAAATATCTATCTTTATGTGCAGATTTTTCATTTTTGAAGAAGCCTTCTTTGGTCAATGTTTCTACAGCAGAGTTGTTTAGTTTTCGTATATATCAGCAGCTGCACTGTGATAAAAACTCTGATTTGTAAGTACTATTTATATTATAGGATAATAAAGCAAAAAATATCTAAAGCAAGAATTTCTGGTATAAAATATTGAGTTTATGTTAGAGTATAAAACTAATAATATAGCGTATGTATATTTAAGTAAATTATACTGTAGATATTTTTTAGCTTTTATTTGCAATTAAATGCACAACATAAAACATACAAAATATTTATTTATTTGTGTATTAGTTTAAAAAATTTTAAATTAAGTTAGAATAGAATTTTGCAAAATATTTTGTGAAATTTGGTTGCCTAAATAATTATTGTTTAATTTTTAGTTGTTTCCTACATTTTTTGTTGTTGAATGTATTGCTTTTAATAATTCTTCCTTTATTCAATAACATTTATGTAAAAAACCATTATTTTAATAGCTTAACTACTGTAAAAATAATAAAATTATGTTTACGCTGCATGTTCTACGCATAGTTTTAATTAAATGCGCAAATATCAAAAACAAATTATGCTCCGTCCGCTGTTTTTAATGAATAATATTAATAAAGTTTTTACTTCTATAGAAATTTTCAATAAATGTACTTTTTCTAAAATAAAAAGTTAATAAAAATTTGTTTAATTTATTTTAATATATTTGCAATTTCAAAAGGAATTTTCCGTCTTTGCGGTTGCTTTTGGAAGTTTTAAAAACGACTTGCATAAATTATGAAGAATGGCACGTAGCATTTCCTCTTTCTGAAATACAGGTGTATTGTAATCAATGCTTTGTATTATTTTAATATTTTTGCTATTTAAAGTTACCTGTTTTTTAAATTATAGTGTTTGCAATTTTTAATAAAATTCATGTAGTTTGTTTAAAAATTCTATTTTTTTATAAATATTTTAATATTTTTTTATAGTTTTTAATTTTTTCTATATATATGTTAAACAAACATCTACTGTACCATTTTTATTTTGTATTTGTATTTTGATTATTGTTTTATAATTTTTTTATTGATGCAAATTTTTATGTGCTTAAGTCTGTAGCTTTTATACAAACATCTACTATATTTGCATGGCGGCTTCGACAAACATTTTTATTACTTCTATCATCTCCATTGATGAATGTTTGTCGATACAATTTTTCTGTAATTGTGGAGGAAATTTTCCAAGTGTGTAAACACATTTTGCTTTGTGGACCAATGGGTAAAATGAAACATTAAAAATTTTATTTTATCATTTTTTAAAACTATACTTACAACGTACATTTTTTTTATAGTAAATGCAGTAGGTAGGTTATATATAAAAGCTACAAAAAAAAGTGTATATAAGAAGAGTAAAATATGTTACAAAAATTGAAAAAAAAATACAAATATAAATTAATAAAAGAATGAAATGTGTAAATAAAGAAATAAATTTAAAATATGCATAAAAATAGCAAAAATTAAACATTTAATTAAAAATATTTTTGCATAAAAAAATAAAGCTCCATAAATTTTTGTTATAAGGTTTAAAGAAAAATATCATTATTTTACTGTTGCTAAAAAAATGTTGCTTTTATTTATTTTTTTTTTAATATTTTGGCAATATTTGCATACTTTTTAAATTTTTCTGCGTATTATTTTTATTAATTTATTCATTTTACATGTTTTTTAAAAAATATTCTATTTGTTCATTTTTATAGGAGATTCTGAAGCAAAAGTTTTTTTTATGTGTATACCCGCGGATGCATCAGATTTACTTTTAACTACACATGATGGAGTACATTATCCTTGGCCTTTTTTTTCATTACATGAAACATGTTTTCACGCCATTTTAAAATTAATGAAATATATGGAAACATTTTTACATGAGGATGGTAAGTCAGATGAAGAAATTGAGCAACAATATACGAAGCGCATCAGCAGTATTATTGGTGACATTATAAACCCTTTGGAAGGTACAACAAAAAAATATGTACATTTTTACTATTTTTGAATAAAAAAAATTAAATTGCAATGAAAAAGCAAAAATATTTTAAAACTGCTAACAAATTTTAATTTTTTAACCTTTGTTTTGCATTTAAAAAAATTATTTTTTAATTGTTATTTATTTTTTTATTTATTTTTACCTATATTGACAGTGTATATGTATATTATTAATTCAGAAAATTGGGACGAGCGCGTAAATACTGGAGAAAATCTTATAGCTAGTTATGTTCATCATTATTCATTAAAGGCCTTAACAGCATTACTTCATGCTGCTTCTTCTGCTTTAAATTTAGAAATGGTGTGTAATAGATTTTCAAAATATTTTTTTATATTTATTTTTAGGAATTTTTCTGCGGGGCATTATTGCCTTTTATTTTTCTAGAAGCAGGAAAAAAGTGTTATTTCTTCATTTGAAAATTCTACTTCAACAAAAGAGAGTTTATTCAAAAATCTTTCTCTTCTTCAACAAATGGTTACAGAGGTAAACAATATCTTTACTGTTTAAAAAAAAGATGTAATGATATTTTTAAAAATAAGTAAAAGAAATATATTGTTTTGTAATAAGATATGTATCATAAAAAGAAAATTATAATAAAAGCACAAAAATAGAAGTAAAAAAAAATTATGTTATATAAAAAGATAAAAACGCACAAAAAACTAATTGAACAATAAAGTAGTAGTAAAGATACAAAAAGTGCATATATGTCAAAAAAAGACAAAAATTATTAAAATTAATAATAAATGTTGGATGAAATAATTACAAAATATTGAATTTATTTATATGCATAATAAAAGAACAAAAGCAAATAAATATTGAAAAATCAAAAATAATAAATTATTTAAAAAAATATGTTAAAAACACAATTTTTAATAAGAATATACATACAAAAAGCAAAAAATATTCATAAAAGAATGAAAAAAAAAATCAAAATGAAAAATATATATTATTAAACAAAATAATGTAAATATTTTTGCAAAGCTAGTTTAATAATATTTGATAGCTAAAATAGCATAAAGATTATAAATAAATTTGCAATTTTTATTTGATTGTAATAAGCATAATGTTTTTCATTGTTTATAAATTTTTATAAGCAGAAATGGCGAAGAATTCTGTTTATTATGGAAGCATTTCTATCTTATAGTAACTCTCATACAAAGCAGTAATGATTGCATATTTTTTATTAAATAACTAAAAAAAATTAATAATTTTAGTAAATAATTATTAAAAATATTGACTAAAAATTTTAAACTAAATAAATGTATTTTTTTAAATAAATTGCTTATTTCAAATAATAGTTTTTACCTTTTAAATGTAATAGATTAATTTGATAAAAATTATACTTAAAAAAAAAGTTGTTTTAATATTGTAAAAATAATTTTTATTTGTTCATAGCGTTTTATTTAACGTTATTTAATTAGTATACTTTTATATAATTTTTTAATATTTGATTATTTTAAGTTTTGAAGGTATTTTTCAAAAATATTTTTATATTTTATTGAGGTGTATTTTTATTTTTTGTTTAAAATAAATTATAGGTTTTTAATATTTAATTTAATATTAAATATTATTTTATATTTATATATTATTTGCAGTGATGCAGCGTTGAATGATTTTCCTGCATCTGTTATTCTTCCTGCATTGCAATTTATAATGGAGCATTCTAAAGATGAATTCATACAATCAGCAGATAGGAAGGAAGATTATTTATATTTAGTATGTTTTTATTTATAAATTAAGTTATTTTTTTTTTCTTTATCCATAGTACATTTTTTATTTATTTTATAAATTATTTCAAGTTTAAAATTTTAGAAAAAATATTCTTTCATAAATGTAAATACTTTTTTAAATTTATATTTTTGTATAAAATCAAAAAATTTTGTTTGCAGTTATTTATCAAATGCTCTACAAATTTTTGTTTTTTGAGTGATTCTATGCCCTTTTTTGAAAGTCAAATTCGAGGCTTAGGAGATGTTTTTTCTTCTACTATGGATTCTTTTTGTTTTTATCTGGAACATCCAACAACCTTATCATTTGAAGTAATGTCCAATTTTTTATGAATGTATTTATTTTGCAAAATTGAAGGTTTGTATTATTATTTGAGAAAATATAAAAATAGATAAATTGGAATATTTAAAAAAAAATTTAAAATAAAAACAGAAATTTAAACTACAAAATAATTTTAGCTAAAAATTAAAAAACTTTAACAAAGAATAAATTAAAAAATATAAAAATAAATGAACGATAAATTATATAAAACAAAAAAATGCATTTTTTCAAAATTGTATAGTCTAGTAGGTTTTGCGTCTAAAAATTACTTATAGCATATTTCATTAATTATTATCTTTGTTTTCAATTAAAAATATAATGCAATCTAAGTATTCTTTTTCTACATCTAGTACTTTTTTATATACTATTATGAAATTAGAATAATAAAATATATATTAAAATATTAGCACTACTTTTTAATTTAATACTACTACGCTTAGCTTCTTTTGATATGACTTATTCATTATATTTCAGTTATTTTATTTAAGATATAGATAATTTATTAGTAGTTATATAATATATTCCATTGCAAGTATATTTATTTAATAAGGCATACAATAGTTTAATTATATGTTTTTTAAAATGTGTGTTAATGCATACTACTTTAAAATAATTTAGAGTTAAAACATTCAACATTTATTTTTTAAAAAATGGGGTTTCCAAAATATTTATGCTTAGTTATGTTTACAGTCTAGTAGTATATTATAATTGTATATTTATTTTACAAAAATTTTAAAATTGTTTCAATAAATTTTTTTAAATTATAAGTTAAAGTAAACTTTGTAAATGTATTTATATTTCTAACAATGCTATGGTTATATAGCGCTTTTATTCAAATGGTAATGTTTATTTAAAAATTATATTTTTTATAGACAAAAATCCAACTACAACAACAAACTGTGTATGCTGATGTATATTTACGTTCTCTGGGTGATTTATTATTACTTCATCCTCATATTTCTCATTTTGAAAAAGGTGCATAGTTTTATTTTAGTATAATATACATTTATGTGTACTGAAAAATTTTATGAAATAAAATAGAAATATAAATATTAATAAATTAAAAAAATTACAAAAAATGACAAATGCAAAATATTTAATAAAAAAAAGCTTATAAAAATTAAACAAAACTCAATTCAAACTAATAAAACAAAAAATATAAAAAAGAGCAAAAAATAAAAAAACTGATGATATTCAATGCAATATTTAATTTATATATAAAAATGCTATAAACTTTATATAATAAAGTAGGGAAGTTTTTATTTAATATCCATGGTAAAATTTGCTTTGCACTTTTTTAAAATAAAGATTATGCAGTCAATTTTTAATTTGTTATTGTTAATTATATATAGAATTACTTAAACATATTTATTTACTTGACTATTATATGTATTTTTTATTATTTTAGGGAAAGCATTTTTAATACTTTTATGGAAAATACTTTTTGGAGAAATTTTATGCAGTAAATGTAAATTTTATTTATATAAAAAAACAAAGAGTTGCACCAAAAATTTTGTATCTATATTTGTGAAAAATCAAAAAATAATTTTATGCAATTCCATCATAAAATAAATGTTTATAATAATATAATAATTTCTATTTTTTATGCAATACATTTACTTTTATGCTTTTATTTTAAAAAAAATGAACTTATTTATTTTTAGAATTGGCAATGAATAAGCAATAATTTTATGATAAACATTTATAATTTTTATTAGATATTCAATCGACAGCGCTTCATATTATTGGGAAATGGTTACTTACACACTCTTTGCAAATGGATGTAAGAAAAATATCTTAATCACTAAATATTTCTTAAGATTAAATGTATGCTAAAAAAGCTTTGTATTTTACTAGTATATAAAAAATGAAAAAAATAATTTATCAATTCTTATAAAATAAAAAACAATATTTTTTTACAAATGCAAATGGTTTGTTTTATAATAAATAAAATTATAAAAAATAAAAAAAGAATTATTTAAATTATTTTTATACATTTATATAAAACGGCAATAAAAATGTATAAAATTTTTTTATAAGAATTAAATTAATAAAAAATTTTAAAAAAATGTGGTAAAATAAAACAATACACTAACTATAAATTTAAAAATAAAAATGTTTTGGAACACAATTAAAAAAGTATTTTAAACACAAATTTGCAAACATGTAACAAAAATTTTTATTTTGAATAAAAATATAATTTTAAAAAAATGCATTTTTAAACAAGCGTTTAATTACAACAATGCATACCTTAATAAATAAATTCAAAAATATAAAAAATATATTTACATCTATTATTTTGAATCAATACTATTTTAGAACACAGTAGAAATAAAAACTTTACTTCATAATTTGTCGTTTTGCGTATTATTTTAATCAAAAATATTTTTTTGCTATGCTAGTAATTTTTTATAAAAGTTTATATGTATTATTTAATTTTTTGGAAAATCTTATATGTTTTCATTTTTTTTGTTATTAATTTTTGTGTTGTTTTATTTATTAGACAGATACAATTACTTCTTCTTTTCCATTGGATGCATCATTTCTTCCATGGACAGATACACTTAGAGGACTTTTTGAAATGATTTTTTTAACTCCTACTCTTTCTCAAGAACAAATACATAATCTCTCAGAGGTATTTATAATTTTTTTACCATAAATAATACTTTTTCACGTAATTTATTACCTAAAATTATTACAAAATAAATTGCTAAATTAAAAAATCTACTTTGTTTTTGTAGTATAATATTTAACCAATTAATTGAAAATAACAACACACCTTGTTTTGCATGTATCTTATAAAAAAAATTATTTACTGAATTATAAACTACAAAATGTTAATTTTGCATAGTATTTATTCTTTTATATTACATATCATAACAAATTTTTTGAATAAACTAATAAATTTGTTAAGTAAACTTAAGATACATTTTTATCTTTTGTAAATTTTAGGCATAGTACTGCCTATAAAACAATAATTTCAATATAAAAATTATTTTATAGTAACATTTGATTTTACTTTTGCGGAGTAATATTTACTTAAGCTATTTTGAGCTAAAGTTTTATATTTGCATTAATAAATTTGTAAATATTTTTAAAAATGTGCTACATTTTGTTTGTTTGTTTTTTGATATAAAGCTTACAACTCTCCAAGTTTGTGGTTATACAGCCATGGATAAAAAATATCTTTTAGATAGTCTTTCAGTCTATTTTTCAATTTCTTCTCAACATAGAGAATGGCTCTGTCAGGTTCTAAATAATAAAAATTCAACTACGTTATATGCAAAATTTTATTAACTTATTTTTATTTTGTTTTTATTAATGTAAAACAATTTATAATTTATTTTTTAAGCTACGCGAATATTTTTTAATATAAAAATTTGTCCATTTTATGCTTATACATTTTATAGACTTTTCAATCCATAATTCTTAATTCATTTACGGCAGCTTCGTCACAAAATATTTTACTAGTAAAAAATATTCACTGTATGTGTAAATTTATTTTGTCTTATTTGAAAGAAAATGGACAACTGGAGGAACTTTTGTAAGTAATTATGTTTTTTTTGCTCATTATAAATAACGTGAAATTATGATAAAAGCTACTATTTATATTTCTCAAATAAAGTATATAAGAAAAAAATATATTTTGAGCTTTTTAAACGAATTTTTAATTTTATATATTAATTGATTTATATTTATTTCTTAATTTGCTGATTTATATTTACGTACTTATTTATTAAACATTATTATGTTAAACAAAAATTATCTACATTTATTTTTGGTTTTTTGCTATAAATCAATTTTGCTTATTATTTGCTTCTTTTCACAAAGTAAATATATAAAAAAAATTAAAAAAATCTTTTATGCTTATAGCTGCATCAATATAATTGTAGGTTGTATGTTTTAATAGATATTGAAAATAACTATAATTTTTTTAATTAAACAGTTTTTAAATGTTGTTAACTTACAATTACAATAATTGAATATTAAAAGTTTAAAAAATTGAAATAATGTAAATATAAAAACATTTTTTATTCAGAGATTATTTTGACAAATTAATTCGTGGTATTCTTCTTCTTATGATTGAGCAAAAACCAACATTGAATGACCAATGTGGAATTTCTGCTATTTTTTGCCAAATGATACCTTTATGGATCAATGAAGGATTCTTAGCTTCTGCGCCTACTTCATCACTTTTAAAAACTAAAATTATGAATCAACTTATATTACAAAAAGAAGATATTTCTGCTTTAGAAGATATTTATAAAACGCAAATCCTTCTCAGTAAGTTAATATTCCGTATGCGTGTGTAAATATGTTTAATCTATTTTAGATTAACAATTAATTCAAAAGAATAAAAACTAGTTGTTTTTTTTAATTTTGTGAAAAATTAGGAAAAAAGTAACAAACTAAAAACAATAAAAACTATTAAAACTTTAATAAAAATAAAGCACTAATTTACATTTACTGAAAAAAGGATAAAACATTGCTATAAGCAGAGATCTCTAAAAGTACGAATTTTATAAAGAAAAGTGTCGATAGAAAAATTTGAAATACAATGAGATTGTAACAATTTTGTTTTCCAAGAAATTTATCTTTTGGTATGAATTCTATAGTTAATTTTTACAATAATTTCTTGTGTTCTGCGTAGTTTTCATTAAGTAATTTTAAGTTTTCTTTAAACAACTGTTACAACAATTATCTTTTGGATTTGCCTACTGTTTATGTGATGCATATAGAACAGATGCGGCTCATTCTGCTTTTGAAAAATTATCTTGACTCATTTTTTCAATATTTATCTTTGATTGCTTTTAGAATATGTGTTGAAACGCCCCTGCGTAAAGCAAAAATCATGTATTTCTGCATTAGAAAAAATTCTGGTTTCCCTTGCGACAATAAAAAAAGAAATAGCACTTGAAATTAAAGAAAATTCATCATCTCTTCATATCCAAGAATCACTCAAGAAGCATTGCAGTGATGTTTTGAAAGATTATTCTTATTCTGAGGCAGTGGAAGCTGAAATATTGCAATCTTTATTGCAAAAATATCGTTGGATGTTAATGCATGTACTAAAGTTGTCTTTTTAACTCCTGTTCCCATTTTTATCATCTTGAAATGTTTTTGATGCGTTTTTCTGCTATATATGTACAGCATAGTAATTGCAAGTGTCGTTAATAGAAAGATATACGTTTTGTAACATTCTACCTGTCTTTTTTGCAAATGAAGAAAATTTATGGGTAGAGTAAGGGCAAAGAGAGAAAACGATTTTTGAATCAATTGTGAGAGTAGTAGAGAATTATGTATTGAAAATTGTGGAAAGAAGAGAAGAACACACTAGTTAGGAGAAAACTGCAATTTAAATTGAGAAATGCTATAAACGAAACAACCAATTCTTTTTTTTTAAAGTCAAAAATAGAATGTGCGTTGCGTGATTTTATTTTTGACTTAAACAATAAAAACCTTCTATTTATCACTTTTAAGGAAAACACTACAATATAAAGTATACCTTCACTGCTTTTTTATGTGTAATATTATTTTTAGAGGAAGAAAACTCTTCGTATATCTTATCCTGCACGTTGCTTGAAAGTTACAGAGAAACGGTGAAGAAAAAATTCACAATCGCAGCTCTATTTCATTTGTTATAGCTATAATATAGAAAGTGTATGATACTCTTTGATTTTGTTTTTTAAGAATTATGGATAACATAACATTTTCGATGTCAGTGCCACTTTTTTCATATATAAATGAAAAATTGTGTTTGTATCTTAACATGCAATTTCCTCTAGTTTCTTGTATGATAATATTTCCTTTCTGCCTTTCTTTCACTTGATTTGCTTTTCTCTATCAGATCAAAGCCTCTGATATTACCTAAACTCTGTAAAGAGCGTGCACTTCCTTTTCAATGGAATTATGCGCCACTTCCACCTTTGAAACCCAATGAATCTTCTTTAGATGTTATTGTAGACGATTTTGAGGCATCTCCTGTCGGTGAAAAAACTCTCCAAAGTACCAAAAAAATTCCTTACCATCGCCAAACTACAGCTTTTGCAGACGCGAAGCGGCTGAAATATACACCTATTGTGTGTGAAATACTTCCTGAATCAAAAACACAGCTGTTTTGGTCTTAAAAAATATTTCAAACAAATGAAGAAAAGTTCACGTTACTTAGATGAAACGCAGAATTCATAAGAAAAATTTCTATTAACGCGTTTGGATTTTTGTTTGCAGTTTCTATAACCGTCTGTCAGGGAAAGTGCGCCATTCTTGTGTCATTTTAATGCATTTTCTAAGTGTTATTTTTACGATGATTTGAATAGTTTCTTCATGTTTTCGAATAATCTCATCATTTTTCAACTTTTCATTGGGTTTTTATGTGTTTTGTACAACACGTGATTGTGTGCTATTTCTCCCTTTTCTGCGTAAGAGGTCTACGAGCATCTTGAAACTGATTTAAACGAGGATGGCAACTTACAAAAATTTTGAAGGAACTTATTTTGTTTGCAAAAATCATTCGGAGCGGCCTCCATTCTCACTTCCTTACATTCTTCTCATTTCAAGCTTTGCTAGAAAATATAATATAAACATATTCTCTCGTCACATACATGAACCGACAACGTCTCTACATATCCAAAGATTTGGTAAGACAGAAAATCAACAACTTATGAAACTACAGCACCCTTACAAGGTTTCTATGCCGTGTAAAAATGTAAATTTTCAGCAGAATACGCATTAAAAAGCTAAGAAATAGTCAAATCACACGACGGGAGACAGAGATGTTTTTTTGTTCGTCAATGTCTATTTTCAACTGCATGTTTCGGTTAGCTTATCCTTAAAAAAAATTGAAAACACAGCTATATCCATTTCTTTATAATGCTTACATTATTGAATAAAAATCCTAAGCAAGAAGTATACCCAGCGGATGACGATTCAACGAAACAAATTACAAAAAGATGGAGGGCACAATGAAGGTACAGCAAACAAAAGGAAGTACTTTGAGTGATGTGTGTTGTGTGCAATATTTCTAGAATTTCATTGCTGCATTCGCCTCTATCGTATCACAAAAATTCGATGCCAAGAACACGTAAAATTCATATAACAAGGCCTAACAAAAAAAAACAAGGATATAGGAGGAAGAAGCATCGCAGTGTGGTTTTCAGCTTCTCCTGCATACTTCACAGAATCATAAGAATTTTCATTTCAAAGGAAAAAACTGTGACCTATTGAAATAATACTAGTGTTTTTGTTTCTCAAAAATAAAATAAAAATGCCAATAGATGCATCTAACATAGCTAAAGAATCATTCTTCGCTGCGCAGGGTTTGAGAAAAAGTTTTGGAAAAAAATGTGCATTCAATAAGCAAGTCAATATCGAAAACCCAAGACAATGCTTTCATTTTCTACTCTATTAAATGAAAAATAGAAATTGCACAGCCGTAGCAAAAACGGCGAATTGGGTGATTTCAAAAATTTCGAGGGAAATATTTCCAGGGTGCGCACTGTACGTACAGCGTAGATCTCCGCGGATGCTGACGAAGTGAAGGAAAAATACTTCATGTCCAAATAGGCTCTCTCTTTAAAAAAAAATAATTATAAAGAAGTAACAGAGTTAAAAAATAAAAACACACCCTTCTATCTTTCTTTTCCCAAAATATTTGACAGTTGTATCAAGCCTAAAGAGGATACAAACATCAAAGTAAATAACACAAACTCTATCCTTTTCGTTTGTGTACAACTAAAGAAGGTTGTATATAGAATGTAACCCTTTCACATTCATTTTATAGCATCTCTTTTGATAAAAAATAGAAACTAGGTTAAATAATTTATAATTTTTTTAATTTTTCTGTGAGGATTTCAAGTATACAAAGATTCACGAATCTCACTAACAGAGTTCAGACTAGAAACGTATTTCTAGCAATATAAAACGAAAGGATAAACAGTGCGTATCAAAGTGTGCATTTTCATGTTTGAACGGTTATAGAGTATAAGAAGAAATATAAAAATCTAAAAGTAAAATCCTACATTTACAATAAAGATATAGAGATAACAAAAGAATATTAAAAGAAACTATTCAGCAGACAAGAATGTATGGAAACACTCTTGCCTCACCTCATTTTCTCTCTCAAAATGCCAACAAATAACGTAAGGCAACCACACGGAGTTTTATCCTCTCCTTCTCTCTCATACTAAATTTTTTCATTTTCAGGATACATTGTAATAGTAGATCTATATATGCCTTACTGTGTGGTTTTACACTCTTCGTGCAAAAATAGGAACAATATTATCCACATAATCCTTTTGTTGCATCAAAATCTACGCATTTAAGAAATTACAAATGAGTACAATGGAAATCTTTCTTTCCAAAAATAATAAAAAAAAAAATTCATTTTAAATACCATTTCTCTTTTGTTTTTTTAAACATATTTCACCACAATACTCTCTTCTTTTCAAGATTCAAAATCCACGTAATTTACCATTTCTGAAACCCAAATAATATTTCGAATCTCCTGCTCCTTCAGTTTCACCCATGCATAAAAAATACCTAAGAAATGTTTTTGCGCACACGAGAGGATATAACTCAGAGGAAGTTTGACAGGAATTCAAAAATGTATAAACTCAATAAAACACCAAAACCTACAAACATGAATTTTTCTACTGGAATGATAGAAAAATTCATTACAGAAAAAGAGGGTGGCCCTCTTTCCTTTACTTTCCTCTAGAGGAGACTACAAACTTCTCTCTATCTCAAATAATTTTGTAGTCTTTGTCTTACCAAAATGAAACTGTCTCTCAAAAGTATCTTCACACAGAGATACAATTTCTGCAAATAATAAATCTTCCAAGGATTTATAACGAGATGTTTCTCCAATAGTATTTAATTCTCCCATTTCATTCTAAAAACAACGCATAGTAGATATAGGTTTAAGAAGGTTATTCCATCAATCTCATAGGGAGAATTTGCTTCAAAAACTATAACAATTTTCTCCTTGAAATACGTTCCTTTCCTCTTCTTAGAGATTAAAAAAAGGGGGTGAAGGAGAAGGAGGAATGTTTAGAAAAAATAGAGAGAGAAGGAATTCTAAAATTACACATTTTTACACACTTATTGCAGAAACATCAAAAAATCATAACTTATTTCCAAGAAATAGTGAAAACTCTGCTATATATAGAGGACAGAGATCGATTTAAAAAAAAGAAGAAAAATTTTTGCTGCGGTATATCCTATACAAAAGTTAAGTTTATCAAATTGAAATATATTTTTTCTAAAATCTCTTTCATCTATATTCTCATTAGGAAAATGTATTCCTCTTTTTAAAAAAAAGAAAAAAAAAGAGGATACAACACATTACTCCATTAAAAAACATACTCGGACGTAAAAGGCTTTACATTGCTCATAAAGATTGGAATATTTCTGAAAAAGAATAATATAAATACTAAAATGAAAACATGAAAAATAAGAATAATCCAAAAAATTCAATAATTCTCAATTTTTTCCTACTTTTCATGGATATAGCCTCCTATAAACTTTAAAAAAAAGATTTAAAAAGTATACAATGTTTCCTCGATAATATTCTCAATTAAGAAATAGATATACAATTGTTTCCTCGATAATATTCTCAACTTTCATTATAAAAAAACAATATACATTTCTAAAACAGATTTAGACAGCGTGCGCACCAAAAAACTAAAAAAAATTATTTTTAATAAAAGACATCGCAGTGTACGTACACTGCAACGGCAGTTTTAATAATTTTGCGAAAGTTTACAAAAATGAAATGAGAATATCTCACGAAATAAACTAAAAAATAGATTTAAGAAATGGGCATTTTTGTACATTTCTTGTAATTCATGGTTTCAATCAAACATAAAATCTTCCTCTCTTTTTTTTTAAATCTCATTTTTATAAGATAAAATTGCTTATTTTTGATGACTCAAAGAGTTTGTCAAGAAGCAAAATAACTGCTATTTTCACATAAAAATATATGCCTATTTATCTCTTTCTTCATGTTTCCAGTCGTGCTTTGGAATTTTTTTCTTAAAATGCTTCCTTTTGAATGCATTTCCTCTCAAAATATCTAAATAAATTTCTTATCAGTAGACTCCTATACATATCCTTCTTTTATACACACACAAACAATAAATAAAGAGAGAGGCACCTTCATTGGCTGTAATGCTGACTGTAAAGTTGCATCATTCCAAGCCCGTCGAATTCGCTCGGTGCCTGCAGAAAATATTTTTCCACATATATATGCAATAAAAAGAAGAAATGAGGAATTCTCATTCATTTTTTTGGATTCCTCCTTGAGAGTGTATAGAGGAAGAAAGGTATAGGAAATTAAAATCTTTTTCTGGATTGGTTATCACTCTGTGTGTAGGCAGGAACGTCTGCCTCTCTCTCTCTCTCTCTCTCTCACATCCATCCATCTCCTACCGTCTCTAATGGCTTATTCAAAACTTCTAAAGATAGGCTACATCTGTTTTAAAAATATGTTTTTGTTTGCATTTGAAGGTTTTATTTATAAAAAAATGCCATTCTTTTCATCTCTATCCTCTTTCAGCCACTACTCTCATATATATATTTCTTCCATTTCCTTCCTCCTTGCAGTGTATACCACAAAATAGCAAACCTTGTGGATACAAATAGCCAAGAGAAGGATATAATGAGTTGCGATCATGCAACTGAGTAGAATCTCCAAGAGAAGTATTAATAGAGTTGAGTGTGACAGACAAAACTCGAAAATCTGCTTCAGACTGAGTAGAATTCAAAAAAAAAAAAGAGAGAGATTGTATATACACAGAGAGCAGGTTCCATCCATAGGCATTCCTCTTTATATATAAATAAAAATGTATAGATTTTTACTTTGAGAATATGTTCCATAACTTCTCGTGTAGTCCCACTCAAGGTGAGAACATAATCATAAAATTCTTCTATCCATGCTTTTTTCAAGATATTTCGAAGAATTTCTGCATGAAAATATATATAAAACTATATTTTAAAGTAAAGAAAAACATGCCAATCAAACACTTCTTCCTCCCTTCTTATCATATCCTTCAAGAAACAAAGCTTTTAAGATTTCCTAGCAAAGTTGCATCGTTTTACAACCTGTTTTATCCCCAGTATTCTTCTTTTCTCTCTTATTTACCAGTATCCACTTCACCAAATATGGAGACAACCGTTGTCATTGTTCGACCTTCTCCCTCTGCTTGCATCGTCTCTAAAAATGTTTCAAAATAAGGTCCTGTAGACATAAAAATCATAGATTAATCAAATAGAGAAAGAAAATTATATCTTAAAAAAAAAAAAATAATTGAAATGCGTGCATAATAAACTGTCTACATTTTCGTTTCTACAAGCCTCTAAGTCTCCTCAAATTTCTTTGAGTCTATCCTGACACAGTCTTTCTATTTTTTAACGCTCTTTCCATCCTTTTCAGATATTACTCGCCTTTGTTTTCCCAAAAAAATGGAAAAAAATGAAAATCAAAGACTAAAAATAAATTCTTTTTCCCATTATAAGCGATTTTCTTACATTCCTACGTTATACGTACCTACAGGAGAATCCAACAACAACGTTCGATATAATTCTTGATGAGAAGCTCCTAAATTGAGAGAAGCTACGTGTTTTATACCAGGAAACCATCCCATTGGATCCAATCGAGCAATCATTTCCTTTATTAAGAGAGATGTGAAAAATGTGAGTAGAAAAGGATTAAAAAAAAATGTGAAAAATGTGAGTTTTTTAACACAGTTTTGAAATTTGTATACAAATATTACACTCTACAGGCTGTAGGCTGCAGAGAAATAAAACTTTTATTACTTTATGTGAGACAAAAACAGTCTCCTCTGTTAAAATGAAGACACACCTCAGCAGAGCGATTGTTTCGAGTCCCTTGGATTAATCCAATGACATTATCAATCATTTTTTCAAGTCTAAAAAGAAATAGAAAACCATGAAAAACAGCGTTTCTCCTCTTCTTAACATTTTCTTTTTGCACTTTTAAGTAGACTTTTCATCCCTTTTCAACAATTCTCTCCTCTTTTTTCTAAAATCCAAAATTTTCATCTTTTTTCGAATCAAAATTTTTTTCTCCAAACAGAGGGCATTCAAACACTATCTCTTTATTCCTTTTAAATCTATTTTTGAAACTTTTTGGTTCCTTTAATGTCTCAGCATTAAAAATGGCCACCTCACTCACATCAATCTTATAAAATAGAGATACGCCTGCCTTCCTTCTTTATATACTTACAAGATAAAATTCATGAATTTGGATAATTCTTCGTCTGCTTGGGCATGCATGTACCTGATAAACAAAAAAAAAATGCAAAGAAAGAATAGAAATTATAGAGAGTATGCTATACGACAGTCCACACACTCTAAGAAGAATCTAGAAATCTGTGGATATATAAACTATTATAAAAAAGGAGGCAAACACACACATAGTTATATAAACCAGAAACATCTCATCACACACAAATATAAACATTGAGAAGAGCAGAAGAACGTATCTCCTATTTTATAAAACAGCAAAAAAAGTAGGGAGAAAAAAAAAACTCTAAAGGAGAGATTTTTTCTTCCCTCTGAGAAAAGAGGCTTCTCATACTCTCTGTCCAATGGACATCTTCTTCCTCTTCTTGGATGTTTCCAACGCCTCTACAAAACTCCCTCCTAAAATTGTTTTCTCTACAGCCGTATTTCTCTCATCTACATATTTTTACACGAATTTTCATCGATCTCAGCAATCACTGATTCATTCTCTTCATCCTCATATTTCTAATCCTTTCCTTATCTTTCTTTATAGTTTTATTCCCTCCACAGATCTTCTATCGCCTCATGCAGTTATATAGAGAGAGAAATTTCTTTTTTTTTCTTTTCACATCTTAACTCTCTTTTATTATTTGTAGCAGATACTTCTTAAAATCTCACACTCTCAACGAAAACAGAGTGGATTACCGAAATTCTGCTGCCATGCGTTCTCTTAATCGAGCATCAATTGTTGTTGCAGCCAAAGGTAGAGGTTCATTTTGTAAGAAAGGACCATAATCTGTATCTTCTAAAGCACTTCGAAGATCTATAGTAAGAAAAAATACAGCCAAAAGTTTACAGCAAAGGATAGCCTTTCTAGAGTGTTACAGAGACTCAGAGGAGAGGCTGTGAGAGAGAAAACGAGAAAATTATCAAAAGAAAGTTGAATAGATGTTTCTCCATGAGTAAAGAAGAAAGGAAACACAACTGGTTTTTAATGGATGCATGACAAAAATTGAAAAATAAGAATCTTTTGTAGTACAAAAAACTCCATGGAAAAGAGTCAAAAGAGGGTTTTTATTCCTTTTTGAAATGAAGAAATCCTCACAAAGTGTTATCACCAAAGAAGAGGGAGAGGGAGAGATATACTCTTAGACAGGATGGATTACAAAAAAATAAACATACCTTCCATTGTTTCTGACATTGCTAGCCGTCGATAATCATCTTGAGTTAGAAATCCAGATCGTAATCCACGACAAATTCCCTCCAAGTAACCATATCGCACATTAAAAAATGCAAGTTCAGCCATTGCATACTACAAGAAGGTAGAAGAAGCTGCAGAAAAATCTTTATTACATTTGTTTTCAATGAAAAGAAATATCAAAAATATGAAAAAAAGTTAAGAGAGTGAAGAGGCTTTCGCTTTCAATTTTCAAGGCGAGAGTGAGCGACTTTATAAAATTCATTCAAAGATAAAAAAAGTGAATTCTTTTACATGCATGTGTGTGTAGCCACATATATACAGTAGAGAGAAGCAAAAAAAAAAATTAGGAATCTGAAAAACTCTGCGAAAGAAAATCATCAAAACATAAATGTGTACATACACCAAACGTAAGTTTAGCCATAAAACATTTGTAGGTGGCAAAGTAATTAACGATTTGGAAAATTTTTTTCCAAATTTTCTTTTTCACGCCTCAAAAATGGATGCAAAAATAGCAAATGTTTTTGTGTACATACACTCTTAATAGCGAATCCTTTAAATAAAACCGCACACAAAGAAGTAGCACTCCAAGCTAGAGAAAAAAGGCAGGATAAGCATTCTTTCTATCAGAATGCGGTCAAAATTTCCACGGAGGTGAATAATTATCATCGCATGCTTTTTTAAAAAATGAATCCAACGAAAGCGACTTAGATACAAAGATTTAGCAAAAGGAGTGAGCCATTCATTCATGATGATAGGAAACATACAAAAATAGGACAAAAAACAGTATAAGCAGGATCTATCCAACATAAACAATATATCACAATGAGAAAAGAATACATAAACAAGTCATTTCACTTATTTCGTACTTTACTTACAAGTCTCGGATACAATTCCTCAGGATTACCAACTTTTAACGCAGAAGTACAGTAAAAGGATTAAAAGAACTCACGTAGGAAATGAAACTGAATCTGGGTTTCAATCCGAGGATGTAAGTTTTCCTGCTACATAGAATACGAAAAGATACCAGAAATATCAAGAGGGACAGCACTAAGCAAAACGGAATTAAGAGGTTTTCTGGAGCCTGATTTTATTATGCAAACACGTAAAAATAGCATACCCTGTATGTTTCAATTGAGCGAATGGAAATTATAGTGCCTCTGCCAACTCTTCTTAACAAATTTAGCAAGTAGAGTAGAGCACGCACACGATATATGAATAGGACAAAAAACGATGACGAGAAAAGAAACGAAAAAAGAGAGCACAACGTTTCCAAAAGAGTAGGAGCCTCAACGAGCAGTAGAGGTGCAGCTCTCATCGATACCTCAGAGGCCTACGGAATGACGGGTTAGAAAGCAGAGTTTCATTTTGGGCTGATCATTTTTGCTAATACTAAGATGAAAGAACACCAGCGTAAAACTAAGCGCACGCGATTGATTCTCCCCTTCTACTTACTGCCTTCTCTTTGCTCAGCATTAGCTGAGCATGTGCACCCATCTAGGGCTGGTGGCAAGCATCTTTAAGGAGGCTCTTTTGATAGGTTCCATGTATTCTGTGTATAACGTGAAAAGCTGAGAAGAAATCAAGACTATGCTTTTTTATATCGACATTATTTCATATATACGTGTAAATGTACTAACTAATTTTTGCTGTACTAATCAAACTCATATATTTCATGAACAAGAAAAAGTGAGAACCCAAGTTGCAAAGGTTTGTTGGCGTTTGTTTTCTACTGTAGCTCATAATCCTTCTGGACTTCCTACATCTTGACAGTCTATTTTTACTAAGGCTATTTAAGCAACTTTGTTTCAAGAAACATTCGACTACATTTTGCTTCCATTGTTTTAGCTTTTCACATATATTAATCCGTTTCCTAATCTTCTAATTCCCGACTTCCCACTTTGAAGCGAGGGTTTTACACCAAGTGTATGCACGCCCTTTCCGTTCATTTTTACCTTTTTTGTATTGAGAAGAAAACCTTAGTAAATACGTACTCTTTCCTTGTAAAATGGAAAGCAAATTGTAAATTGCGCGCCTATCTGCCTTTAAATTGCTATCGTTATGCATATTTGTAATAGTGTAAAGCTCTTTTTAATGTAGATTTATTGAACATCTTAACTTTCTTTAGCAACGCCTTCCTCTACCATTGCCAAAATACAGTGAAGTGGCTGTACTAACCATTTCTTCTTCCATAAAAAAGAGTGAAGGTAATTTTCCTTCTTCGGTGATTGCTGATGTAGTATTACTTTCAAGTGGATTGCAATGTATAAAATGCATGCTTGTACATTTATTTTTTGCCAAAGTTCTCGATACTGATGATTTATGTTGTAAAAAGAAGTACAGTGTGTTACAGCACTCTCTATAGTCAATTTTTTTCCTCTTCAAAATTTTCCAGCAGTAGCCTTGCTAGTATCTACTAGGGGCGCAGTAATGTTTTTATATTTACCCAAACTCTGTTCTTCTCCCCTGTCATGCCTCCAAACTTCCTATTTTACGTGAGAGCAAAACAGAAGTTTTAACATTGCCGCTGTTCCTTCTGTACACGAAGGTGGTATAAAGTTCTATGGGCATTTCTATTTTGATGTACATACTTCTGCTTTTTTATCCCATTCCTTTTCCAGAGGAAGGATAATGCTATCACCGTTTATTTTGTAAGATGCTTTCTTCCTCTACTCTTTAACTTTCATTTCCTACGGTGGAAAATCCATTTTTTTGTGTGTGCGCTGCTCCCCGATTTTCGTTGGTAGCATGAGCATGCATTAGCCACTTTAGATAGGTTTTCTTCTACTAATTGCTTACTATTTAACAAAATAAAAAAACGATTCCAAGGGACTGTTTTCTTCCTATTTATTTGCTTTATACTCTTACACGCTCTCTTTTTCCTAGAGGTGAGAGAAATTGCAGAGAAACGCGTAGGAACTAAGAGGAAAACTGAGACTGTGAACAAAGTTAACCCTTTTTTTCCACCCGTTTTTGTTTTACAGTGAGGTTTTATAAATATAATAGAAAAAAATATATTACACAAGGGATTTTTTGAAAAATTTCTGATTTTATCGTTTTTGTATTTAACGTTAAAATCAGGATAAGAAATAAAAGAGAGAGAGCGTTGCACTGAATCTCTGGCAGAGATCTACTAACAGCGCATTGTTAAAGGAAAACGTAACACATTAAGATTCTCTCTTTTTTTCTAAGTTTCTCTGCTTGTTTCTTTTCTTTTATTCTTGATTTTATTAGGAGAATCTATGCTTCGTAGCAAGTTTCCTTTTGTTTTTTTTTACCCTATTACTTTTGTATTTCTCATCAAAAACTGTGAATAGTCCATTGTTTTGGAGAAAGTGTTGCATACTTTTAAAATTTATTGGATTTAGTTCATTTATATATTTTTTTATACACTTTTCCTCATCATTTACTCGTTTTTAATATATTTATTTTTCCTAGAGGTTCATCCTCGTATATATTTTTACTTTTTCTCCCTATTTTTACTTATTTTTTCTCCCTCTTCTTATTCCCTCGTATTTTTGTATATCTTTCTTCATTATCTTCTTTTTATTCCCACCCCCCCATTGTTTTTTCTTCTCTTCTTTACTAAATTTATTTATTTTTTCTTCTGTAAATGTATAGAGCCTCCATCCTTTTCTGAAATTTTTTCTCCACTCTATCAAAATGGAAACCAACCCATCACCAGCGCAGGCTACGTGTGAGAAATCAGAGAACATTTTTAAAAATCTTATGAAAGGAATTCTTGAACATATAGAAGCTCATAATTTCTACGATGCCTATCATAAATTAAATGCCCTCAACCGAAGGTAAAATTTGTAAAAATTTTGCCTTTAAAGGAGAGAAGGTTCCTCTCTTTCTATAGAAGAAGAAGAGGATATTTTTTGGAGAAGATAATGTGAAATACAAGCCATTGCAAACCAAAAAATAATAAAAACAAAGTGAATGACTATTTCCAGGAGGAAAAACGAGAATCTATGTAAAACAAACTTTTACTAAATAAGAGAGAAATTATTCTACAAATGGATAATTTCGTTTGTAGAGAAGGACATATCTTCACCCACTTCTTACTATTAAAATTATGACTCTTAAATATCCTTCTATAATGAAGATTTTATTTTTTTCTTTATAAAATTTTTTGAAGAAACTATATTTTCATCCATTTCAAAGAAATTTTGACCTCAAAAAATTTATTTTTCCTCATTTTCAGCGCTGCTTCTCTTTAATTTTAATATTTTTATGTATAGTTTATAAAAATTAGTATTGAAGCAAAAAATCAAAATGTTTCCAATTTTTTCTTGATTTTTGTATATTTTTTTGGTTTTTTCAATTCATTTTTATGATTTCTCAGAATGCATTATTTTTTTTTGATTTTTCATAAATTTTCGAAATTTCTTCGTTTCTGCATAATTTTTTTCAGATTTTCTTCTCGTGTATCTCCTGAATTTCTTGTAAAGGAATACTTTGTAATGGTTTCTGTTTTAGCAAGTAAAAAAAAATTTATTGCGTGAAGAAATTGTTTTTACTTTTTGAATTTGATGAGTGTTTTATTTGTTATACTCTCCTTGAATGATTTTTTGTGGTATTTTTATGGAGTTTTTATCTTCAAAATCTTCTTTATTTCTCCATTTTTTCTCATTTTCTTTCCTTTCATTTGTATTTACAAATATATTCTCTTCACATTTTTTCATTATATTTTTGTTTTTAGAACATAAAGAGTATTCTCTAATGTTAGAAACCTTGAAAGATATTATCTCCTTCTATGAGAAGAATTCTATTCCTCCCACAGAAGAACGAATATTTGAGGTTTTCTATATATATATATAATTATAAAAATATATATAAATTATGAAAAGAATAAGAAATAAAAAATAGAAGATAAAATGTGTTTTAAATAGTATTTTTTATACTTTGAAATATAAAATTTCAGAAATGAAAAAGAATTCAATGCTGTTATAAAAAATAAATTTTTATAAAAATAAAATTCTATTTATCCAAAAATTTAAAAAAAAAAAGAAAAGAATTTGTAAAGAATATCAAATAAGACAAGGAAAATTAAAGAGAAATTTTAATAGAAATAGACCTATGGGTTTGTTTTTTTTAATAGGAAAATGAAAACTATAGAGAAATATATTTAAGTAGAACAAGAAGAAGGAAAGGATTTCTCTTCTTAGTGCGGCAGAGAAAAATAATTCTCCTTGATAAGATTTCTCCTTCTGTGCTATCTTATGAGAGGGGGGATATTTTCTATACTTTTTATTAGTATTTTTTCTTTACTAATGATATTTCTCTATCCTCTTTTTCCTTTCCTCTTTATCTCTTAAAAAAATACGTTTTCAAATCAAATATTTTAAATTTCTTACACTCTTTTGTTATTTTTCTTTGATTTCTATTCTTCAGCTTGTTCAGTTTTTTAAAGCCACAGAGAAGCAGCCTCTTCCTAATCCTTCTATGAAATATTTGATTATTAATAGGTTTATATTCCAAGTTTATAGAATAACAATAAAGGATGGAAAAGGAAAATATAAAGAAAGAATTATTAAAAAGTGTTACTCCTCAGGAAGCTAAACAAAATTTTAAAAAAATAAATATAAAAATGAAGAGGTGTATTAAAATAAATTTTTAAAATAAATTTAAATGAATTAAAAGAATGCATCTATGTATAAGATTAGAGTGTGGATATTTGTGTTTTATAGAGCTTTGAATTGGTCCAAAACAGAAGCTTGTCCAGAAGGAAATTCAGCCATGCATTTAGCAGCTGCTGTATCTCATTTTCATGATAGAAATTTTGGAAGTTGTCAAGTATATCCAATTTTTTAATAAAAATGTGATAAAACTGTAGTTAGAAAGGAGTTGATGTTGAAAAATATGGAGAGGGAGGCGAAGAAATGATGGAAATTTAATTTGGAGTTAAAGAGAGGGGGAAAAGAAGAAAAACAAAAACTTAAGAAATGAAAGAATTAGAAAAATATATAAAAGATGACAAAAATAAGGAATAAAATTTTACTAAAAAAAAAGGATAGAAATTGTGAGAGCAACGATTCTCACAGAAACTAGAAGAAATTATGAAAAGAAATTTCCTTAGAAATTTTTTTTTGAGATGAACTACGTAGCAATGGAAAGGCAAAGCGATGGCACAATTCGAGAATTTTTTGATAGTTGGGGTGTACGTACAGAGCTCTCTAATATTTTTAGAGAGAGAGAAGGAGGAGAGCCACCACAAGGATAGAATGTTTTTGAATGCATTCTTTTCATGGAAATATCATTTTTGTTGGTATGATTTATTTTGACACACATCGATGCTTTTTATGGATGGTTTTATGTGTTGACAGAATCATCTGGTCTACTGTGATAATGTTTCTCTTCTTGTCTTATTAGTAGGTTGATAGACTCTATACATTTTACTTCCTATAATTTTCCTTGTAATACTGAGTGTGGCATGTATGAGGCTATATTTTTTAAATGTGGAATATACTCTCATAATTTTGATTTTATTTTGATTGACACATTTTCGTTTAATGTTTTTTTAAAAAATAAATCGTTTTCTCTGATCCTACGTAATGATAGAATAGGAGATGAATGTCTTGTGAGATCTCTCTCACTGTTTTATTTATTGATTTTTACGTTTGTTACTTTTAAAAAGAGAGAGAAAAGGATAACTGCTTTCATACTTTATAGTTTCTAAAAATATTTAAGTTATTGTAGGATATATTTGAAATACTGTAGATTACTCATCTTTAGAGGAGATGGATTATTTTTTGAGTTTGTTGCAAATGTATTAATTTTTTAGAAGAAAGTTTCTCATAGTGTACAATTTTATTTTTGCTATATATTTGGATATACTTTCATTTATTTGCTTTGATAGTTACTCTAGTAGTTTGTGTTTTAACTTATTATTGGAATGTATGCATAGATTTCTATATATATATATTTTTTAGAATTTCTAAGCAAAATTTATATATATACATGTTTTAGAATTTCTGGAATAGATTTCTATATAGTTTATGGAGAGTTTTCTATATCTTTTTTTGTATGTATACATGTAACACTTCTTTTTTTTTGGATTTTCATTTTTTTAAAACTCTTTTTAGATAAATGAATGGCAGAAAGATGTTTATCCCAGTGAACGTTCTCTTCTTACTCTTCGATTGATATTAATTTTATTGTCCATTGCACGTATCCAGTTGGCTTCAAAACTCTTGCAAAGTTTGGAAATTAATTTGAATTCAAAATCAGTATGTAGCCTCTCCACAAAGAGAGAAGAAATAAAGAAATTCTAGTTTAAACAGAGAAAGAATACAATCCATAGAAAAGAAAGAGTTTGACTGTGCAGAGATCTTCCCAAAGTTATTCCTTTTTTCGATTTGGAAAAAATTTCATTTTCTACCTACTCTATGTACATGTTTTCCAGAATTATATGTGGATGAAAATTATAAACCAACGTAGAATAAAAGGATACACTGTTTGAAAGTAGTTTCTGTATGTATTGGATAAAATTGAAATTTTTTAAAATAGAGAAATGTGGCTAAGATGTTGGATGTATTCTCTTGTTTTCTCATTAAATTCGTTGGTTGTATACTGTCACTCGGGTGGAGAGATATTGCAGTGCAGAGTAAAATTCTACACATCTCCCTCTGCATATTATTTTTATCCTGCTGCTATTTCTTTGACTATTTAGGGTCCAAATTATAACAAGGAAACGTGTTACATTTTACTATTTTTTAATCTGTAGCATGGATACTTTCATATAAAAAAAAAGATGAAAAAGAATTTTTTAAAATATAGAAAATGAGGGAGAGATATAAGTGAGTTATTAGAGAGCGAAAGAGGATAGTAATCATGAGGGCGAAGGGAAGGAATAATGAATGCGATGAAAAGAATAACGGTTCATTTTATTTTAATCGTAGAGGGTATAAATGAAGAGGGATTATGAGAGAATTTTACAAACTGTTTTCTTTATATATATAGGTGCTTCCCTTTGAGAGAAATTTCCTTTAGTTTCTTAGGAAATCGTAGAGTTTACTCTTGTTTTTTCATTTTTTGCTATTGTTTTTTAAAAATCACGAGTGTTTGCAATTGCATGAGAGTGCCCTGCAATTTGCAAGAGAACAAACTGTGATTTTTCACAATTCTGGCATGATTTTAGCACCTGTGAAAAGAACTCCAAAAGTGGATGCAGTAAATCTTCATAAATCTTGTACTTTGATGACGTGTAATAATGTAGGTTTTTCAAAAAACAGGAATCATTGTCGTGTTTTTTGTTTTAAATTTTTTCCATTACAGGTTCCCGCTCCTGTGCAGTTTGCTTATTTGCTTGTTGAAGCCTGCTTATTACATAGACTGGAATTTTTTGAATTGGTGAAAAAAAAGTATCAACTTGTGATTCGACGTGACCAATCTTTCCCAAAATTATTGAATGGTATCAGCAAAACTGTATTTAACCAGAAAATTGAAGCTTTTGATATATTTTCACTTTTATCAAAAATCAAGTTTTAAGTCATGCTAAAATGCACTTTGGATGCCTTTTTAGTAGCAACTTTTTACTTTTTGTGTGAGATTTCAAATGGCTGCTTTTGCAATGAAAAGATAAGCGTTACTTTCAACCCTAAGCTATCCCTTCATTGTATTAGTCGGTTGTCTTCTGTATTCCAATTGCTCTCTTAACCATAGCTCAAACTATTGAATATAGTACACTTCGAAATGAATTAAAAAGGCTCTACCACGGGGTGCGTTATACTCAAGCTGTATGCACCGCTTAAAGTAGAATTGTATTTAATCTTTATCCCGTTCACTTTACTTCTTCGTTAGTAATGAATTCAGCATGAGAATATTTGAGCTCAGTAATCGCATGAACATTTTCCTCGCATAAAGATATGCGAAAAGTAAAAAGTTCGGTATATTTCCTCTACTATAAAATAAAAATGCTACAGGCCCAACTGCTCTTCCACTTGCAAGCAAATTGTGCCTGTAGATACACTAGCATGGTAACTTTGCTCTTAGAAAAAATTGCGTAGTGCAACAGATTAAACACAAGAAGAGAAACAATGAAACTGCTTGAAGTACTGTAAGAAAGCAAGAACAGCTGTAGCATAATTCGTAGGGATTTCTGGAAAGAATTCCCCAATATCTCCGTTGAGCATGTTGGACTCACTTCTTGCAGTTTGACGTAGGGTCTATAATCACTACATATAGCACATATGTCTTAAGAGTGATGGTGGTTGCAACCTGTGTCCATACCTAGAGGATATAAGCTGAAAATCAATTGTTTTCGAATTGCACCTGTTGCCCAGAAACATTATTTCATGACATGAGAGATGTCTATTTTGCAGAGCAGGAAATATGCTTACTGTTTTATTGTAGAGGCCAGCCACTGAGAAAATTACAAAATCAAAGTGTAACATTGCTACAACTTTACTCTCTGGCTTTGGAAAAATTAACTAGTATATTAGGAAGATTCTACTTGTATTCCCACACATATACGAACCAATCCCAGTTTGGATAAGTGAAGTATTCAAAAGGTGCAATGAACTCTTTGCTGGCATTTATTTCATTCCTTTTATGCAAAAAGAATTGTCAAGTAGCAATTGCTATGATTGCACTTCTTTATATGTTTGAATGTTAGTAACCCCCCATGAGCATCAACGTAGTTTATTATGAACCAATATTAGCAAGACTTCAACTCTAATTCCTAACATACCTGGGGATTGTTTGATATGGTTTACGAGTAAAGTAATTTTTCTAATATTTGCTCTTCGGTTAAAACGATTATACATATATTGACACTACTACGTTAGCGGGACTTAATTTTTACAGTAATGAATAGTATTGAATGTGATCGTGTATATGCATGTTAACAAACAGAAAAATATGCTATGAAAAAGATTACAATTATAACACTTTTAGTTAGCAGCCACATATGACATAAACTATAGAGATCGTGACAGCTTTTCAATTACCTGGTCTCAGAAATTGTGAAGATTGTGCTGGATACAGAAATCGAAAGGGAAAAGAAGCTCTTTTAAAAAGGGACCTCTCAAATTACTCTACATAATGTGCTAAAGTATTGCTCTACATTTCCAAAAAGTGTTAAGTTCCTTGAAGAATGAAGGCTCGATCTTTTTTCCTTACACAGATGCCCTTACAGCGGATAAAAAGTGTAGCAGGAATAAAAAATTTCATAACAAAGCGAATTCAATTGCAACCAACATGAGAAAATTAATTTGTGCAGATATCATGGCTGTAATTTCAGAGATGCTTTGCGCGGTATTTACGACATGCATGGCCAACTACACAAACGAAAAAAGATGCTTAGTAGTTGCTACTGTAAAAATATACCCTTTACAGGTCTATACTTCTAGTATGGCTTCTCTTTGTATATGGTCTTAGTTCTGCTTCTGAAACAAAATATTGGATAAAGTACGCTGAAAAGCGCTGCTATATATCTGCAGCTCTTTTGATTGCTTGTGAAAAAAGTTCGAATATTAGCTCCTTTATTCAGAGAAATTTCGCATCTGTCATACTTAATTTTTGAATGTTTGGTTATATAAAAGAAAAGAGCATAATAGAACATAGAATACTGAGTAGGGATAAGCTTTCAATTTGGTCAAATTAGCACGTATGCTAACGTTTGTTTCCTACTATCTGCAGTAGAAGGAAATGAAGGGAAAGTTTAGACGTCATTTCATAGATGCTGGATGTTTTCGGTTATAGAAAAAATTCCTTCATAGGATATACGGTGGTAGGTTCCTTCTTTCGATTTGAAAAAAGATTGAAGTTTATTACATTTTCATACAATTACACGGGGTAAATTGCAAAAGTAAAGCTATTCCTCCCTAGAAACGTAATAAATTTCTTTTTTTTGTTCGGTTTAAGAAGCAACAACGCTCATGTCACCCTTTTCTCCTTCATGTTGTCCCATCATCATCTTCTCCATCCTTCTCCGCGGGTGATACCAGCATGTTTTTACAGATTGTACGGGCTCTTCGAGGAGTTCTTCACTTGGATATAGTCCCCATCTGTACGACGTTTCCTCCTTTATATCTACAGCCCCATACCAGAGTCTCTCGTTCACGCGTATTTGCACTTACGCCCCTTTCTTGCACTACTTCAATTTATCAAGAATCTTTTCCGCGGGATCTCTCACAAGGCTTGTCTACCATTCTCCATTCAAAAGTGTTTTTTGATCATCCCAGCAGGTATTCCTCCTCCAATCTTCGTACTTCTAGTGTGCGTCGTCCCTGTTCATTCTCAACCAATGCAAAAAGTGAAAGTGGCGATGACTCGCCATCCTCGGGAAGGGAAGCATTTTTTAGAGAATTGCGGCAGAAGTCTCCAAAACATAAGACTTATTATGAAGTATTGCAAGTGAAGCGCTATGACACTGCAGAAACTATAAAAAAGGTAAAGCATTCGTGGGTTATTGGAAGAATTCTTTGTTAAAATGTGAACCGTGAATGCTCGACGAAAATATAGTATCTTGCAGAGAATGCCTCTCCTTCATTTTTTGTACAGAGTGTGTGTCATTGAGCACATCTCCACTTTAGTTCACACATTTTTTTCTTTTGTTGTGTCATTGTTTTCTTCACTTGCAATCTTGTTGGAGTCTTCGTTGGGTTGCTTCTCGTTCCCGCTTAGTCCTAGTAATAAAGATAGTATAGAAGATGAATAGGTAGTCTGTTGCAACCCATGTGAAAACAGCCATACCAATTTACAATTTTTACCTCCCACTATAGGCAAGAGTATATTTTTATGCCTGTATATCCCTAGTGACGGCCTGCAAGCAACTTACACCATGCAGTCACTATGGATAGGATTTTTTTAAATTATTTTTATTTCATTCTTGATAGGCCTATATTCGCTTAGCAAAATTATATCATCCTGATCAATCCAAAGATCCAAATGCCGCTGAACACTTTAGAGAAATCCAAGAAGCCTATACAGTCTTGGGTTCTCGATGGAAGCGACCTTTATATGACAAAAATATTGATTTTGGGTAAAAAATTTGAGATTTTGTATGCCATTCATAAAGAATGGACTGGGAATTTTCAATATAAAAAAATACGTTCTATTCACTTTAAAAAAATAAATAGAAAAAAAAGCTAAAAAAAGGTTAGAAGAGTATGTAATTTAGAGGATAAAATAAAAATTTGAATACAGAAGGGATAAGCAAACTCAAAAGAGGGTAAAAAATGGATTTTATTAACACTGTATAAAGATGAAAATTTCTTTTTGCAACATATTTTGTATTAAAAACATTTTATAATACAAAAACTACAGACTATGGCATTCTCTTTTTATCTATCTTTCTCTTTATCACTTTTATGTATTTTATTGTGAAATTTCCACTCTTTCGCTATCTTTTTTTTCTTTACATTTTTTGTAATTTAATGTATGGGTCAGTACTCAGACCTATGGAAATTCAGAAGATGTATGGAATGCACGGTGGGATCAAGAAACGGAAGAAGAAAGAGGTAGAGAGTGTTGAGAAATATAAAATATATTTGTAGAGTAATTTTTTTAAAGTATATATTTAAAAGGTTTGTATAGCTTTAAAAAAAATCTAGAAAATTTGTATTTTATAAAAGTTTAGAGAATAATTTTTAAAATGGATTCTTTGATTTTATAAAACTCTACTTTATTCAATTTATTGAAGTAGTATAAACAGAAAATTTTTTTATATAAAAAAGAATGCATATATATTTATTTAGTATAAAAAAAAAATAAAATAATAAAACCATCATTTTATGAGAATAAGAAACAAAAAGAATTTTTATAAAACAAAGAATACAAATATAAGAATGAAAGAGAGTACATGTAAGTGTGAAAATCCATTTTTTTTTTCAATGATAAATTTTGCATCTTTTTTTTTTTTTTATAAACTTTTTTAATCGTATAAATTTTTTTTCTACAGCTGCTCGTCGAGAACGTTATAAACGCTATTCTACAGGTTTATTAAAATAATTTTTTTTTTTTTTAATTTTAGATTATTTAATTTTATGAAAAAATAAAAATGGATTATATATAAATAAAAAAAGAAAATCAAATGTGATACTTTGAAATACCAATGAAATTTTGTGTGTATTTTATAATATCTATACAAAAGAAATATATATAAATCTAAAATTTGAAGAAAATGCATGAAAATATAATTTTAAAAAAAGATTTTAAATATTTTATACGTGCAATTTTTTAAATTTTATTTTATTGAACATTTTTAAAATACTATGGATTATACTCGATTATTAAAGAAACGAATATTTTTATAATTTTTTTGGAAATAAATACTTTAGTATAGAGTATTTGAAATTGAAAATAAACTATTTGAAATTTAAAATTTTTTTTTAAACAAAAAATATATTTCATAAATAGGAGAACGCACAGATTTCCCTCCTAATCAAACTTTATCTCCTTTTTCTATGGTAAGAAGAATTTATAAAAAAGAGAATTCCACTTAATCTTTTACTTAAAGAGAATACAAAAAACAAAATTTTTTTTTAAATATAAAATTTTCTATTTTTACTTGATTTTTTGATATATTTATATAAATTTATAATCCGAGTAGTATCTAATAAAAGTATAGATATGAGGATTTTTATAAATATATTTGAAATTTTTTTTATTTTTTAAAAGGTGATTATTTTATTTTCTTTAACCGCCGCTGTTGTTGTTCTCATCGCCACTGCACCAGAAAAGATGAAAGATCCAGAAGAAGATTTACAGTAATTTTTTTTAGAAAAACTAAAATTAAGAGGATGAAATGAAAAAAACAGTAAACAATTTTGAAGAGTATTTAAAATAGAAATAAAAACTTTATAATGTTTTTAAGAAATTCTTTATATATGAAAAATGTCCTTTCAACAATAAATAATTTTATTATAAAGAGAAAGAACGATCCTCATCAAATTTTCAATGCATACGATGGAGAAGATTAATATTTGAGAAGAATTTTATTTATTTATTTTTATATTCGTCTAATGTTTTATTTCTTTCATCTTAACCATTTATTTTTAATTTATTTTTACATTTTATATTATGAAATGCGTTTTTTCTTATTATAGATTTTATAAATTATTTTTTCATTAATTTTTATAGGATAAATTACATTATTTTTATATATAAAAAAAAAATATACATTTTATAAAAATTAAAAAAACTTTTTTATCTTCATTTTATTTATTTTTATAATAAACTACTAGATATGATGATAAAGAAGAAGAATCCCATTATAAAGGCATTCCGTTTGTTAAAGCATTTTTCAATCCTCTCTCAAATCGATGGGAACGTCTGCCAGAGGGCTATGAAGCGCCTTCACCGCAAGAATTACTGCGTGTAAAAAATTTTTCTTTATTATTAAAAAATAATAATATAAATATGAAAAAATAAATTTCTTTTATAATTTTCTATAAGAAGAAAATACTAAAATTTTTTATACATGAGAAAGAGAGACATTTCATTTTTTTATAATTATTTTGATAAAAAAGAGGAAGAGAGAGTGGAAATTGACAAAAAGTAGAAAAAAAACGATGAAAGGCATAAAAATAAGTTCAGATTAAAAAAAAAAATTCTTTTAATTATCTTAAAAAAGAAATATATATATATTTAAAATAAAAGAGAAAAATATAATAGAAAAAATTCATTAAATATAAAAAATAAAACTACATTCAAAGTAGAATAAAATAATTATAAACAGAGTAAAGAGATATAATATTTTTGAAAAATATAATGGAACTAGGAAGATATTTTTAGTAAAAAACATTTTTTTTTTCAAATTTATAAAGGAAAACTTTCTATTTTAAAGAAGAGTTTTGAATGCTTTTTTTTTTTAATAAACTGTTTTTATAACTTTAAAAGTTTATTTTTTGAGGAAGATTTTGGTTGGAAACGCAAATAAAAACTTCTCAAAAAGGAAGAAATGGAGAAGCATTTTTAGCATTTAAAAATTATTTTTTTGAAATTTTTTCTCGTTTTTTTTTGAATTATTTTAAATGTTTTCTATTGCATTTCTTCTTTTGCTATCCCTTAAATTTTTTTTCATTCCTTTCTTCTATATTTTTCTTAAATTTTTTTTCATTCCTTTCTTCTATATTTTTCAGCTTTATAAACAAAATTATCCACATATTCGCTTTGATCATATTCGAATACCTCTTCATTCTTTGACGGTTTCAAAAGTATAAAATTTAGATGAAATAAAAAATATTTTTAAAATTGAATATATGTATATTTTTATTTTTTAATATTATTTATGAGATGTTCTGTATATATATTTTTATTTTTTAATATTATATTATGAGATGTTCTGTATATATATTTTATTTTTTAATATTATTTATGAGATGTTATTTTTATATATTTTATTTTTTAATATTATATTATGAGATGTTATTTTTATTTTTTAATATTATAGTATGGGATGTTTTTTTTTATATTTTATTTTTTAATAGTATCCTTTACTTTGAATTTTATTTCTTTATTAGATTCCACGTTCACAGACTACACGTGCAGTTATTGTGATGGATCCACAGACAGGAAAGGTGCATTTCTCCAGTCAACTTCTTATAAAGAAATAATAAATAAAAAAATGTAAATAAAAAATAATCTTTTTGTTTTTAAATTTATAGTTTTTTACTCTTCTTTTATTTCATCTTATGTTTTATTGTATTTTTTCTTCATATATCTTTTTTTTCATTTATTCAAAGTGGAATTTGAATAGAAAATAAAAAAAGTACAACACAATGAATTTTCTTAACAAAAAACAATAGAAAAACGTTTCAATATAAATGAAATTCCTTCTTCCTTTTTATTTTATTATAAAAAACATAAAAATGGTATTAAAACAATACAAAAGAAATTTTTCATCCAGATGAAAAATATCCAGCCTAGTTATTTTTTTTCTTTTAATTTTTCAATCTATTTCCACTTCTTTGTTTTAATTTGAGTAAGGAAAATGAAGAGATATTAAATTTTTGAATTGCAGCATCAACCAATGTGCTGTGTGGCTGAATGTCTCCTTCATGAGATAGGCAGGCAAATCTTCTATACGAAGATATTCATCTGTTTCATTAAATCGAAATTTACAACGTAATTCAGAGAGATTTGAATGCTTCTGTTGAACAAATTCATAAGCCTCCAATACACCTATAAAAGAGATATACACAAGAGATGAAGATGAGGATGAGGTTGCTGTGTGAAAAGAAAAAAAAAGAGAAGAAGAAGAAGATGATGTGTGTGAAAAGAAAAAAAAAAGAGAGAAGAAGAGGAGGATGAGGATGCTATGTGAAAAAATAAGAGAAGAGGATGAGGATGATGATGATGTGTGAAGAAAAAAAAAGAAGAAACTATGTAGAGAAAAAATATGAGGGAATGAAATGTAAAGAAAACAATTCTTTGTATCCATGGTTAATACTAAACAAAAAGTATATCCATTCCATAATAAGAGAGTAATAGTAGTATACAAGAAGACTACCAAATAGCCTTTATCTTCCACAAAATAAAATAAAAGGTTCCACACAAACATTCTTATAAAATTTCTTTAAAAGGATAAAAAAAACAAAAATAAAACTTCATAGAAAGCATTTCCATCTCTTTTTGCAATCTCTCATTTTTGAAAAAACATCCAAAATATATATGTTTGCTTTTCAAACAAAACATTTTCGTTTACACTGTTTTCTCCTTCTTCATCTCTCTACTTTCTAGTATGTATGCATCAAAAATAGAATTCAAACAAGAGAAAAAAAATATCCCATCTATACAGCATCCATCCTTTAAATTCCAATATATAAAAAATCAACACGAGGCAAACTTTTCTACACCAAAAAACTGTTAAATGTATACAAAATCGATCCTTTCCTCCCTCTCCCCCCTCCTCTCTCTCTATAAAATATCTACAAACCTTCATGAGAATCTTCAGTTTCTGTAGTATTTCCTTGTTTCTCTGTATTGAATTTTGTAGGTTTTCTGAGATACGTCGTCTGAGTAGGAATACAATTTTCTAGACTTTGTTTGAGCCAAAATAAGGTGGAGCGTACGTACATCCGTTCAGAAGATTTCTCTGCAGAATTTTGTAAGGCTTGAACGTAATCTTGCCAAGATTTCGAGAGGGGAGAGGGTCCATCTAAAGGGAGTAAAGGCGGTGTTTCAGATAGAATACGTGGAGAGGAAACAGACGTCGATTCCATTGAAATACGTAGAGAGGAAGGAGGGGGAGGTGCTGTAGAGAAGGAGGCGGGGCAAGAGAGGGGGGTCTTGACAAGGGCAAGGTCAGGCATCCTAGAGAGGGAGGATTCCGCCGTGGATAGAAGCTCTGGATAGGTGGAGGAATTTACAGGAGAAGGGAGGGGTACAGGTGGATTTTCAGGAAACGTGTGAGTTTCTGTCAGTAATGTATTGCAGGTGAGACTATGTAAAGATGTCTCTCCTACAAGAAGAGAGGCATCGCTCCTCTTTGTAGGCTGTACAGGATCTGTTACTTCTGGCATTCCAAGTAAAGAAGCAAATTCCTCATCTGAAAGTTCCTTAACGAAATCCGATGTTTCTATGGGATGTAAATGCGTTCGGAGGATATATCTTGTAAAAATAAGAAGAAGAAGAATGAGAATGAGAATTTGGGGAAGAGAGAGTGTATAGGAGCGTTTGTACTGGAAATCTATGTATCTCTCCAAAAAGAGAGAGAAGCTAGAAATGGAATGGGAGGGAGTATGAACAAAAAAAAAAGGAGAGAGAAAAACACCAAAGCCTCTTGTTTCCCAATTTATTTTTAAAGAAATAAAGAGTGTAATGATCTATACACACACTTTATAAGAATATAAATTGAATACAAGAAGAGCCTACGTTCAAGAATGACACACTGTTAAAATACATCACACAATGGGTTGAAAAAAGAATCTTTTAAAAAATTTTAAATAAATATTTCTCCATATCAAGATCTTCCTCTCCTTGTTTTATCTTACTCAATGGCCTGATCCAGTTCAATGACATCACAATTGAATTCTTGAAAGAGTAAAAAAAGCTTCCAATCTCCATTTTTTCCACAGCGTATGCTCTGCAAGAAGAAATCAACATTTTCACATTAAATTCAAAGAAAAACAAAAGAGGTCTATATATATTAGCTGCTGGAAACATTTTGTAGAATAGTAGTATATAAAATTAAACACTCCGTAGCACAAAAGCCATGGAAGATGTAGGGAACTTCTTAATTATGTAAGAGAAAGGAGAAGAGAGGGCATATAGCCATCGCAGTTACGAGGAATTTTTTCGGTGTTAAAAATGGAGGAATTTCTAATTTTTTAAAAAGAAAATTGTAATTCTATTCTTAACTAGCCGTACAGAGACATTCCTTTTTCTTAATATATGCAACAAGAGCGTTCCTTCCAAACAGTATCATAATGTAAAATCTAGTGTGACATACGTTTCCGCCTTCATTGACTGCATTGTGTTTCTGTGCATAGGATATAAGAGCCTACATAATCAATGAAAAGATATAAACAAATGCGTCCATGAAAATCCTAAAGAAACTTTTAAAAATACACGTACATTCCAACGAATAGTACGCTTCATTCAGAAAGCAAAATAATGATAAAAGAATGTCATCTTTATTCGTGAATACAATGATACTTCTACTAAGAAGGCATTTCTCGCTCACTCCCCATCGAAAAAAAGTGCATAAGTAAGAAAATGGAGGGTCAAGATATCGGAAAGTTATACTGTAGTCGCGTGTGGACACGTCGGATACAAGCTAGAATTCATTAGTTTTATTCAAAGAGAGTGACGGCTAAGAGAAAGAAAAGAAATATACACGCAGTTAGTATTAGAAAAATGTTCCTTTTCCTTTTGTACAAAAGAAATAGTCCAAATGCGCATTTTTGTCAAAATAGTGTGGTTGCATAAAGTATTCGTAGGAGCTACAGAATTCATGTGTATAAGCTAAACAGCTACTCTCATAAACTCCCAGAATAGGACTAACTTTTGCGATTGCATTCGGTTCAATTTTTGATGCGAGAAGGATAGAAGACAAGAGAGGTGTGCTGCTGAAATAAATTTCAGGTGATTTCTGGAGTGGACGATGGTAGAGGGAGACGAGAGGAAAGCTGATGGAATTCAAAGAATCATTATTCATTGGTTCTGGCAGCGAATGGAAATCACCAAGCATTGATATAATAAAAGCAAAGAGAAAAATAATTCATGAAGATACCGTTTATTGGAAGGATGGCGCTCTATTGTGCACTATATACCCCCGAAAGAAGAGTATGAAAAGCTTGTAATCATATGAAGGAAACAATCCATGAGAATGGTACCCAACGAATATAATTATTCATGTTTCGCAGATGGAGAATAGGAGAATTTTTCGAATAGGAAGGAAAATATGAGATTGTCTTGCGTTAAGCATTTTATAGTAAACAAAAGAGGCAGTTATCGGTTCAGAACACTTTTCTTCGCCCCCTGAAGCATCAACGAGCGATAGCTTCGTTTAGGCATTAACAGTGAGCGAAACTGCCGGGTTAATGTCTGAGCAGGGTGTCTTTTCTCATGATGCGATTAAAAATATATATTTACCAGCATGGTATTCAAGTGAAATAGAAAATAATAAAATGAAAAGTAATTATACTAACTTATTCCTTCTGAAGCATCACGTGGATTATTTCATCGAAAGCTGGCCCCTTTTATTCATCTGCAGTGTCTTTAAATTTGATTGACAACAAAATACGCTAACGAGAGGCTGGAATGTTTTGTAGATGGTGCCTTTCCTTGAAATAAAATACACCGTTTTCCCTTTTCTTTTAGGATATTTTATTTAAGACGCAATTTACTTATTTTTATGCTTTTCTGGTTAAAGAACGCATAGTTAATACAATCAACGCCACAGCTTCAGTAGGAATAGCATCAGGCTTGGCAGTGTCCACAGTTAGTTTAAATTGAAATCTACTACTCTGCATGTTCTCCGCTACAAGCGTAAACACATTCGAAAAGAAGTATTTTCTAAAGCAAGCATCATTGAGTAAATTTCTTATTGCTAATGTTTCTAGTACACGTGTTCAATTTAACTCTTCCCTTTTAGCGTGCAGTTTATTTTCTATTCTGACATTTAATGATGTTTTTCTTGCAGTAACTACAGGGTCAATATCTCAGTACAATGCTGCCGCTTGGTTTATAAGTTTTACTGTCACTAAGCCGCAATCCATCAGCAGAGAATTTCCTAACGATCGCTAGTTTAGGCTGCGCAATCATTCATTGCTATTACCCCTTCATGCCGCATGAAAATCAGTGCTCAAATTATATTATTCAGTGTAAGATAGTTTCTGTAACAATAATAAAATTGCAAACACAAATTTTAAATAATAGAGTGTATATTTTTTTAGTTTTGACAACAATACACAAAATGTCGCTTCTTACAGTTTCAATAGCATCCATAAAATAAAAATGTCACGACGTGGTTGAAAAAGTAAAATATGATGCATGCTAAGAATAATTTTTAATTAATTCTGTATAAAATCATTATGCAAGTTTGATTCCTTGAAAAAATATGCGCGAAACTTTAAAGATAAATTTCGGGACGATACCCACGAAACTTTAAAGGGAAATTCCATGCAATGATACTATTGTCATTCTAAACATATCTGCTTAAAAGAAATTTAAGTATAGAATTTGAAGTAGATTACAAAGACAATCTGCTAGCAATTCTAAGTTGTTTTTGTCGCAGTCGCTTCTTTAATTTCGTTAAAATTCCCACAAATATAACCTACTCTAGATGCTGTTTTCATTATTTTCCAGCGTGTAATTACTCCAACGATGTTTCGTGTAGTTGAGAAAAGTTGACGCAGCTGTAAAATGTTGTCAAGTAAAGTAATGCCGGTCAGTGATTCAATGAGTTGCAGATTACCAATGCAATCTTTCTTATAGACTAGACGTAAGTATGGAAGGTCTTGCCCTTGCGAGCGTTAAAACGAATCTGAAGGAATTAAGTAAATGAAACGTGCGGGAGGGGAGCATAACAGGTGTTGTGATGGAGTGAGAAAATTCTTTGTTCTTACCAAATATGCAGCGCTATATATCTTATCGGACGTTCGGACGACCTTACTTCCTATGATGGCTTGAGTGACTTTCTTTGAGAAGGCTGAGAGAAAGTTTGGAATAAGCTCAACTTGCGGTTTGACTTCTCGTACTCTTGTTGCACTATATTGTTGAACTTAATAGCTTTTTCTGTTTGTAGTACAGTCTCTTTCTTTTCTTCCTTTGATTTGAGAAGTTTTAGCTTCTCTGCCTCTTCTATTAATACATCTCTGCAGTTTCCAAGACTTCTTCTTTTGTACAGTTTATATTCGCTAGTACTTTACTAGGAAAATACTATAGCTGCATTTTTTTTTGAAATGTCCGCTTTTGGTAAGATTTGCTTACATGCTAAAAGTAGTGTCAAAACTTGCCATTCTTAAAGTCCCCTATACACTATATTCTTAAATGCATTCTCATTCCTCAATCTAACGGCTGTGATTAGAGTACGCGCATCTCGATAAAAATCATTTTAGAGAAGAAAATAAACTAAACGCTTTTATTGTTTACCTCCCTTAAGTATGTTTGTTGTATGGAGAAAGTTACATGTGTTTGTTCTGCAGTGACTAAATGGGCGGATGTTTCGCCTGAAGAGGATGATTATGCTCCCGAAAGTGATGGAGTAAAAGTATATGAAACAAAGGTGGATAATGACGGCATCAAAACTGTCACCAGTTACATCAGAAATTCTAAAGGAGAAACTGTAAAGGTATACTTTCCCGCTTCTTTTAACTATCCTGCAATCTGTTGGCATACGTGCATTTATTAGAAGCGAATTTGGAATACTGCATCCTTCTACACCTAGATGAGTGTGTCGAGTACATGTTTTAGTACGTTGATATTTTTTTGCTGAGGAAATATATGCTTGCGCACGCTTGGTAGCATTATATTTGGGGAAAAAATTGAGAGAACGAATGGTCCTGCGTCTCGCTATTCTCCTTTCTTCATCTGCGCGTTTGAGTTCCCCCCCTCCATTATATTAATTCACGCTATGAATATGAAATTTATTGAAAGCAACTAGAAAACTCTTTATTTTACCGTCATTTTTGAAATTATAAGCATTTTGAGGATCTTCTATAAGATTTTTTTCTTTTTGTATTACAACAAATGCTTGTATTTGGATACGATAGGGTCCTAATCCTCGCTGTAATTTTATTGCAAAGTTGCATACTTATGATTGTATTTTCCAAACCCCCCGTTGCGATTAATTTTATCCCTAGTTTCTTTGTTTCATAACGCAATGCTAAACAGGTTACAAAACGTGTAAGAGTGGTCAAGAAATCTCAAAGAAGAAACCGTGCCATCTATCATCGAGATGTGTTGGAAAAATTTGGAAAAGCTGCTGATTCTAATGCAGATACTTCGACTGTAAGTCCAGTTAAAATTATTTGTATACGTTTTTTATAAAGTTTTGTTTAACTTGGCTTGCATTGAACTTTTTTATAGCAAACAGTTAACATTTTATATTTTTCTTGTAAGCTGCTCTCTACAAGATAGTGCTATTCGTATAAATATGGAAAACAATACGTTGTATCTCTAATCCTGTTTCTCTTATTTTCATAACAATTGATTCATTAGATGGCACCTTTCGCTTTAGCGGAGGAGATTCCTATTGATATTCCCAAGCGCGCTGGAAAAATTTTTCAACAGGAAGAAGATGATAATGATTACCTTAATGTGCGTAGAAGTTGTACTGTTAAATTTGGATATTATCCTTGTCATACAATATAATTGAATTAAAAAAACGTTTGGAGAGTATTTACTGTTTTTAGAAATGCTTCAGTAACATCACGTGGATCTATCTCTCTTTGGAATCTTCTACTTTCATAGATATAATTATTCTAAGCAGAAGGATGCTACGTGTTGACCGTTTTAAACAATTTTACATGGTAGCAGAAAATCGTAAAGAGAAATATGTTCCTGTTTATAGTATAGCCCGTTGTTTCTCAATTATTTTCTTCTCAGGATCCTCAAATCGCCAAGGAAAAACGAGAACTCAAGAACAAATTTAAGGCATTTAGAGATGAGCTCTCTCCTAATGTTAGTATTTTTAAATAATTCACCGATGGATTTCAAGCAATACAATAAAATCTTATTTTAGTAATTCATTTCCCTGTTTTTTCTTTGCAGGATGCTCCAAAAATTGGAGACGAAGGGCGACCCGCAAAATTTTCAGATCAAGTTGCAAAAGCCGTTGAAAAATATCGCCCGTTGGTATGTACACTACTTGATGAAGGATATACAACTATAAGAAATTGATGAACTCAGTTGAAATGCATCCATTGTTTCAATGTATTTTGGTGCATTTGTATGTACGTACACCAGAGATTAGAGAAAAAAATCCGTTTTTATAGCTTTTTCGTATTTCTCTTTCATTTTAGTGCATTTTCAATTCCTTCCCTTTATAGTTTTAATTCCTCCTCTATAAGCCAATTTTTAATTTCACCTCTTCAAGTATATTTCTAATGTATCTTCATTCTTGTGCATTTTGTTATTTCTCTTCATCTTTATTGATTTATATTTCTTTAGAAATGGAGTACGTCAATTTCATTACCTTTCTTGTCATTTTTTATAGGATCAAACTTACAAGGATGAGAGTACTGTACGTGTCACAAATCTTTCGGATGACACGGAAGAGGCAGATTTGAAACTCTTATTTGGAAAAATTGGTCAACTACAGCGCATTTTCTTAGCCCGTGACAAGTGGGAGATTCCTCTAATTTTATCTTTTCATCGTTTTTTATAATTTTTCTTGCTCTAGCCGTTTTCATACTCGCTCTTATTCTTACACGGTGTATATTTTTGATGTGTGTTTGTATTTGCTCATTTCAGCCGTAGCCTCACTTCATTGTTAGTGCATGAAAGGGAGTATGTGTTTATACATTCGTTGCTGTGTATTTTTTTTCCATTCTTCTCATGCTTTTCTTGGTTCTTTATCTTTTCTTTCTCTATATATATGGTGTTGTACTTTAGAGAAACAACTACTTCTAAAGGTTTTGCCTTTATTACATATCAACGACGTGAAGATGCTGTGAAGGCAATCCGTCAATTAAATCGTCATGGATACGATAATCTTTTGTTGAATGTTAGTTTGATATTCCTATTTTTCATGACAAGATTTTTTTCTTTCTAATTTAGGAGAATGCCAGTATTTCTAGCTAGTATTTTTATGTATAGATTCTCTTTGGATGCGTTTTATTCATTTTTTAAGCAATTTATTATGTTCTTATTATATATAAATGCATTTATAGGTTGAATGGGCGAAACCATCCAATCGTGAAAGGTAAGGTTCTGCTTCTGAGATTTAATGTTTTGTAGTTACTCTACTTGATGAATTGCGTGCATTGCATCGTTCAAAATGTTAATTGCTTTTTAGTTTTCTCTTTATCTGATGAATTATAAGTTGACCTAAATGATGAGAAATAGTCCAATTCAAGTTTCTTGTACAAATGGCGACAATAAATACATTATGAAAGTGCATTTGTGCTTCGTATTAGGTTTGATTTCTCCAATATTTATAGGCTTATATCTATTTTCGTTAAAAATATGCTTGTTTTCCTTTTTTCATACAGGTACTAGATGACCTACATTGCGATTATGAAATCTAGATACAATGAGAAGTGGTTGAAATTCTGTGTATCTTTAATCAACAAAGTACCTCTTTGAATTCCTGATAATGTAATTACGGTCCTTCATTCACTAAAACAGATGTATCTCGCAATTTTATCTTTTCTGTTTACTACTTGCTCATATCTATCTAAGCATTGCTAACGAATAACTTTGCTGATCGAATAATTAGTATCGGCTGAGTGCTCGAATAGTACGTAAATGTTTCAACTATTTCTAAAATATCACATGAAAAGCATAAAGTTATCACACTGAGCACTACTAGTGCATCTACCCAAAGTGCGCTTGTAGTATGAATGGTAGATCCCCATCAGCATCAGTAATCTTTCTGGTTCTGTTTGCGTATAATTTTGTGAACTACCTATTCGTGATATATAAATTCTGAAGCAGATGACTGCGTTCATATTCCGGTAATTGTACAGCAATATTTAGATGAAGTAAGCAAAAATGAAACACTAGATGGATATTCCGCGAGCCAACATTTCTTTCTGCCCACTTGCCCAGTCAATCAATGGATTAAAAAAAATTTCCGTGCTAATGAACAAGGTTTTAAGCATGTTGTCGCTGTGGCAGAGTTCTGGTTAAAATTATTTTGTAGATAATTGCATTTTGAAAACAGAACAGACATGCTATTGCATTACTAGCCGCTGTAATCAACCCTCATTTCCTTCAGCAAAAGTCGATATTTTGTTTGGACGCAGGGATGTATAATTGAGATTAGAATGAAGAATCGTGATATTAATGCTGCTGTAATACGGTTTTGAAATATGCCTCTGCAAAAACTGCTATAATACATCAAATGGTTTTATTGTCTTTTTCTTGATATGCTATAACCTTATAACCTACCTGCTAGCAGGATAGAAGCTTACATAGTAAGTCTGGATCATTGACAAGGAATTTTCTAAGTAAATTTCTTGGAATTAGCTTTTCCATTTAAATAAAAGGTATCAAAAGATAGAACTGCATATTTTTTATTCCTTATGACAGCTAATCTATGACTGCTACATTAGCTAATTTTACTGCAAGAATATTAAAATTAAATACCAAGGTTAATGATTGAAACTTGTAACAAGAAACTAACAGAACACACTGAAAAGAACAGGACAACTTTTCCCTAACCCTTTGAGCAACTGCATAACTGAATCAAATTCCGCAACATTTAAAATTTCTGTTAATTTGAATATACTTAATGAGCTTAGCTATTATCGTGCGAATCCTGCTTTTTCTATTGCTCAATGTATTAATTGAAGCATTACTGGGAACAACTCTTCTGAATGAAGTTGCAAACATTCATTCCTGCAAATATCGTTAAATCAACACACGTAAAGAATCAACCGTGTGAGGGAACATGCTTTGACAAAAGGAATGAGCCAACCTAATAGAACGTGGCGGGACAGAAAGGCCCTCGTACCAGAGCCTGAAATCAAAGGGAAAAAGAACATTAGATAACAGCCTATCGTTAGGAATATGCCACTATGACGCTATGGAGTATAAAATAAATCCTTTCGCATGTTAAGGATTATTCGTTTATGAATCAAGTGTAACACAGAGTAAAAATCATTTTGGAGACTAAACTATTTTTTGAAGATATTTCTTTTTAAGTCGCATTTTCTATTTCTTGTGATTTTTTGACTGCTAAGGTGAAGTAACTGCAGCAAAGGGGCGGGGTCGAGTGAAGATATTTCCCATTCCAAGCTCTACGCTTTACGTGCTTTTCACAAACTTTTTTAATAAAACAACTTGTGCTTTTTGTTAATCTATTTCTATTGTAGAGCGATACTGCGGAACTCAAGTTTTTATAAATGTGACTTTTACGTCGAATTATCGTGAAATTGTCAAGCGGTAATGGTGACTCAATGAATAGAGCTCTCAACTTCTACTCCACGCACGTAAAAGCTCTCTGTTCTGTTACATATTTTAGGTTTTTTCAACCTCTAAATGCCAGCATGCTCTTAGGGAAAGCGTCCACCGCTGTGCGGCTCCCTCTGCCAAATCCTGCACGCTTTCCATTTTCTTCTCAATATGGTAATAAAACAATTGATGCTTCCCTCATTCATCCATATGTTCAAATCTCACGGTTTTCACCGGCACTAACTACTCTTTGCAGCTTTTCTAATACAGTAGGGAGATTTATACAACCTACAAACAGCGCAACGTTGCATCAAGGAAACGTGAGCGGGCAGCAATTTAATTTCTCTACTTTTGATGTAAACGTAAAGCGAAGTTTGGCAAACATTCCATCGATTGCTGCGCCGTCGCGAGCTGTTGCGCCTCTCCTTGAATGGATCCATTCATCAACACGGTCAACCCAACAAACCCTATTGCTTCGTTTATTTTCATCGAAACGTTCTGATAAGGATTCGCTTTTGCAAAAAGGTTCATTACAAAAGAAATCTGAAAAAGAGGCATCACAATCTGTAGCATCCTCCAATGGTGAGAAATTACAGCCGCATGAAGTGAAAGATGCACAGGAGGTGTACACTGCGCCACTCACCAAAAGCGGGGAATCGCAGGGTGCGGTCCAACCTGTGGCCTCTAGCACCATTCTTCCTGTAAAAGGTACCGAAATTTCTCTAAAAAATAATCCTAAAATGAATTCAAACTGTTTAAAAGGAATTTTTTGGAAATTTTTAGGACGAACAAAGCGAGAATCTCTCCCTATGTCGCGCACCGCTAATAAATCTTATCACCTCAGACGAAATGCATTGAAAGTTAAGAATGCATCCAAATTCAGAGGGAGAGAGACCGTGTCTGTCTCTGTGAAAACTTTACCAGCTTCTCCTCTCAAAATCAATCTAAAAGATCTCTACAACCATGCACACTCACTTCCCTCTATATTTTCTACTTCTCCCCCTTTCTCTTCTTTCGCGTTTCCTGCAAAAGCGAAGAAGCTCTTTATGCCTCATGAAGTTATGGAAGGTGGAAGTTTGATGGAATTAGATACAGCACAGTTGCCCAAAGGGGAAAGCAAGGATCCTATGGAAAGTTCTACCACACCTCTTAGTTGTTCCAAAAAAAATTCTACGCCTTCGGCTGCCTCTTCTCCACAATCGAATGGACACACCCCCTCTACCCCTTCTTTTTCTGACGCTCTAGCGAACAAGGAATTGAAGGCTAAATCTGTGAGAAAATCTTCTTCTACAGTAACAAGGAAACGATCAAAAGCTGGATCTTCTGTAATACATTCTGAAAACGTTGACACACATGATAGTTCTCCTCCTCTTATATTGGAATCTCTCGTCAAGGATGCAACAGCGGACGGAGCTCCCCTTCTTTCACCGTCTCTGCCGCCTTCTAAAGGGGGTGCACTTCGAAGACGAGCATCCCCTTCAACAAGGCTTGGAAGGCAATTTTCTTCAGAAAATTCAAAACAGACAACTACCTTGCATGTTTATCTCACAAATTCGGATAATCAAGGAATAATGGTGGATTCTATAGAAGACAATGGCGGTGCTGCAGAGGCTGCAGCGCCTCCTTCTGTCCTCTCTGGCGTGCCTCATTTCCCTAAATTATTTGCTCTTCCTTTGTATAGGAAACCTGCATTTCCAGGATTCTATCAAATCTTACAGATTCAGGATCAGGAAATCTTAGATTTTCTTGTAAATTTGAAACGAAAACATGGTCAAAGTTATGTGGGAGGATTTCTGATGAAATCGGAAAAGGAAGAGGAGGATATGCTCTCTCTTGCCACCTTACGAAAGGATGCGGGTAAGTGAGAATTTTATTTTAGTATGATTTCTTCTGAATATGAGAGAGAATTCTCATGAACTGGGAATTTTTTCAATAGGAATTCTTCTGAATGTGAGAGAGGAACGCACGAGTGTGATATCCTTTCAAAACTGCGTCCTTATGGACAGAAATATCTACTGAGACGAAAATTGCGTGTAGAATGCATGAAACCAATGAACACAGTGTAGAATGGATACAACTTCAAATACATTATCCTTGTAATCTTTGATGATTTATATAAATATCTGTCACGTGCTCGAATTATTTCAAAGTTACATCCTTCACACCTATTTCTTCTCTTTCTCTCGAGTATAGAACCATATTTTGCATGAAGGATTAACACACCTATCTCGATCTATGAGGAAGAAACTGTGTGATGAAAAAAGGTGGAATTATCTCTTTCTATATCTTTTAAGAGGATATCTGCATTCTTCTCTTCGAGGCAACTTGCTGTGAAATTTATTTTGATGCTACTTTGAACAATCCATTTTTCCACTCTTTTATATATAGGACGTGTAGAATCATGGGATGAAATGTATGAAACAGGTTCGATATTGCATTTATTGAATTTTTCTCCTCATACACACATTCGTGGTGGTCAAGTCATTGTGATGCCACATAAACGGTTAGAAAAAATTTTATATATAAAGAAGAGGGAGAAAAATAAGTGGAGGTCTAACGTTTTATAGACTATTTTATGTAAAATAGAGTGGAGATGTTTGGCAGAGTGACATTTTAGTTCAAAAAAATCAGATTTTATTATTCTTTATTCCATCAACACATACTATGAGGATTTTTTTTTATTTTATACATCTTCCTCATGAAATAATAGAAATTTATTTTACAGTGTGAAGCCTTCATTCCTAAAGAGAAGAGGTGAGGAGGAAGGATTTTCTACTCTTTGCTCTGCCTTTTGCAGTCGATATAATTGTTTTTAAAAGTAAATTTATAGCTTTCATTTTTTGTTTTTTAAAGTTTGCATCGTTTTTAGGTTACAATGTATTAGTATAGACATATCTGTTGTTTTTATGCTTCTTTAATTTTTACTTTTTCTGCTTTTAATTTTCATTATCCATTCTTCCTCTCTCTTGTATATATATAAATCTCTTTTTTTCTTCAATATATAAAGAAATCTCTCTCTTACTTTCAAATAGAGTTCTCCTCTATTCATTGTAAGATGCAATCCTCTCTTATAGGAAAAATATTTTGTTCATTCACCATGCCTTTTTTTTGATTGAATTTTGTGGATTTTTGTTTTTCTTTCAAAACAGAGTTTATAATTTTATAAAATTTTCTTTGTAGAATTCGTATGACAGCTCCTTCCACACCTCAGCCAATGGATTCTCCTCTTCTTAGTGTTGATGTGGAGTATTTTCAGGATGAATTAACACGTTTTGATGTAAATGATATATATAAGGTAAACACTATAGAGATTCTCCTTATTCTAAGAGAAAAAGATGTTTTTAAAAAAATGTTTTGATGGTTTTTTCTAGTTTTCTCTAGATTCTTTTATTTCTATTTATATGAGAGAGAATGAAACTGAAAGTTTACTTTGTACTAAGATTTTGTACTTATCATTCTCATGAAGAGCGGCGAAAAATTTATTCTATGCATAAATTTAAGCATGCTGAACCTAACCTCTCCTTTTAATATTTAAAAATATATATATAAATTTAAATTTATACAAAGAGAGCATTTCTCTCTTTGTTCTTCCTTGATTTTTTCCTCATCTCATTTCTCAGTTCTCCCCCCTCATCTCAGTTCTCCCCCCTCATCTTAGTTTTCCCTCCTCATCTTAGTTCTCTCTCCTCATCTCAGTTTTCCCTCCTCATCTTAGTTTTCCCTCCTCATCTTAGTTCTCTCTCCTCATCTCAGTTCTCCCTCCTCATCTCAGTTTTCCCTCCTCATCTCATTTCTCCTTCTTCATCTTATTGGAAGAATACTAAAAGCCATTGCAAAATAAATCTCCTCTTTTTTTTTTTTTTTATAAAATAGAAATCTTTATGTATTTCTGTGTTATTTCATTTTTGATAGGCATTGCATTTGGAGATTATTGCCACGATGAAGGATTTGTTGAAAACTTCCTTCTTTTATAAGGAGCATTTTGATCAGGTTGAAATGAGGATAAAATATAAATGTATAAAGAATTTTAGAGAGACTCTGTATAGAGGATTCTCTGTTCATCAGAAATTAGAGAAAACTGCAAATATTCTGCATAGTTGAGGAGGGAACGTCTATATTTTTTTAAGAGAAAAAATTTGCAAGAAAAATAAAATTATAGCCCTCTGCTGAATGAATTTTTTTATACTATTTTATTAATTATTAATTATTATAATGCTTTAGGTGGTTCGTTTTTATAATTTGGATTATCCTCATAAATTAGCAGATTTAGTGGCAGGAATGTCTTTGGCCAAACGAGAAGAACTTCAAGCGATTTTGGCGGTGAGAGATGAAGAGGAGAATTTTTATGGGGAGGAGATGAGAAGTAAATTTGAGGGAAGAAAGAAGAGAAAAAGAATGAAGACTGTCTCCTGTTTTATATATATACTATTTCTTTATAGTATATAAAATTGTTTTATTGCAGGAAGAAGATGTAGAAAAACGACTTCGTTTGGTTTTAGAAATTGCAAAGAAGGATTTAGAATTTGCTAAATTACAAGTAAAGTTATTTTATAGAATAAGATAAAAAAGAATAACAGAGTAAAGAAAAAAGTAATGAAAATGTGAAGAAAAATATTTTTAGAAAAAAAAGTAATAAAATACTTTAAAACAAGAAAATTTTATTAAGAAATGTTTCAAAAATAAAAAGTATAAAATTATCAATTTTATAAGAAATGCTTCAAAATTTTATTAAAAAGAGTAATAATTAAATGTAGTGTGAAGAAGATTTTTTTTTTTTTTAAATTATAGAAATGAAAATTATATTTATATTTTTTTTAAAGGTTCAAGTAAAAAATCAAGTTGAAGAGAAAGCTACTAAAGAGCAACGAAAGTAAGAAGAGATATAAAAAATTTAAAAGAAAAAATATAATAAAAATAAAATAAAATTTCATTTGTATGCCAATAAAACTAAAAGTATTATTTTAATTTTTATAATTAATATTGCAGAAAAATGATATATATATATATATTTTCTTATTTTCTTCAAATTTGCATTTTTATTTTTCAGATATATGTTAATGGAACAATTAAAGTTTATCAAGCGAGAATTAGGATTAGAAAAGGATGATAAACAATCGCTTATGCAAGTAATTATTTTCTATATTTATAAATTAATATATTAAAAAAATATATTTAAAGAATTGATAAAGTTTCTATTATGTTATAAATAGAAAGAGTTGTAATTTTATTTATCAGACTTTCCAAGATAGTTTGGAGAAAAATATTCCTTTCTTGACTGAAGAAGTGAAAGCAGTAAGTGTTCATTCATTCTATATATTTTATTTAATAATTTGTATGATTTATATGAAAATTTTCATTTTTAAAATTATTTATACTTTTTCAATTGAATTATTTTCTCTATTTTTCTTTTTTTTCATGTATTTTTGATTATTTTTTTTTATAAACAATTTCCATTGCTTTTTTTATAATTTTATTTATTTTTCTCATTTATAGTATTTTTCATTCAATTTTTTATAGTATTCCTTCAGTTTTCTTTTGTTTTTGATAAAATTCTTCTTCTCTCATTTCTTCTTCTTCTTCTCTCATTTCTTCTTCTTCTTCTCTCATTTCTTCTTCTTCTTCTTCTCTCATTTCTTCTTCTTCTTCTTCTCTCATTTCTTCTTCTTCTCCTCTCATTTCTTCTTCTTCTTCTCCTCTCATTTCTTCTTCTCCTCTCATTTCTTCTTCTCCTCTCATTTCTCAATATATTTCCTTGTAAAGCATTTCATACTTTTATATATTTATATTTCTCCTTCTAGGCAATGGAATATGAAATTAATCGACTTTCTTCGTTAGATCCAAGCAGTTCAGAATTCAATATTTGTCGTACATATTTAGATTGGCTGACAGGATTACCATGGGGAGAATCTACTATAGATAATACAAATATTCATAAAGCAGAAGAAATTTTAAATAAAGATCATTATGGATTAAAAGATGTGAAGGATCGTATTTTAGAATTTATTGCTGTAAATGTTCTTAAAAATGATACTCAAGTATGCTTGCAAAATTATATATTTTTTTCTTTTCATTGCTATTATTTTTAGATATTTTTCTATGAAGAGGATTAGACTGTAGTTTCTTTTTTTTTATTTTGGAAATTTTTTTTACTTTTCTTTTGGATTTATTTTTCTTCTTCTCTCATTTCTTCTTCTTCTTCTCTCATTTCTTCTTCTTCTTCTCTCATTTCTTCTTTTCCTTCTCTCATTTCTTCTTCTTCTTCTCTCATTTCTTCTTCTTCTTCTCCCATTTCTTCTTCTTCTTCTCTCATTTCTTCTTCTTCTTCTCTCATTTCTTCTTCTTCTTCTCTCATTTCTTCTTTGTTTATAGGGAAAAATTATGTGTTTAGTGGGTCCTCCTGGAGTAGGAAAAACATCTGTAGGAAAATCGATTTCCAGAGCATTGGATCGAAAATTTTATCAATTTAGTTTAGGTGGACTTTCAGATGTAGCAGAATTAAAAGGCCATCGACGGACGTATGTTGGAGCCATTCCTGGAAAACTTATTCAAGCATTGAAACATACACGTTCTCAGAATCCTGTCATCCTCTTGGATGAAATTGATAAATTGGTAAAGAAAGCGAGAGAAATATAACTTTAAAATCGTTTTACACTCCCTGAGTACAAAATTTTATCAAGGAATATGTGAAACTGAATTGTAGGCATTTTGAGAAGAGAGAGAGAGAAAAATAGAGAGAGAGAGAGAAAGAGAGAGAGAGAGAGAAAAAGAGAGAGAGAGAGAAATAGAGAGAGAGAGAGAAATAGAGAGAGAGAGAGAAATAGAGAGAGAAAGAGAAGCGAGAGGGAGAGAGAAATAGAGAGAGAGAAGAGGGAGGGAGAGAGAAGTGCAGTGAGGTGGTTAAGTTGAAAAGTAAGAATGAAAAGGCAAAGAATATGTGTGAATAAAAAGAAATATAAAGAGAATACATTCCAAATACGATTCTTTTATATTTTTAATATATTTGAATATAAAAAAGTATAGAAATCTATATATATCTATGAAATAAGCAATTTCTATTTCTCTCTCTGATTGTGGTGTAGGGTCGAGATTTTAGAGGTGATCCTGCATCGGCTTTGTTGGAAATTTTGGATCCTAATCAAAATACTACTTTTCGGTAATAGAATATTGAAAACTATTATTTTTTTATATTTTAATACACTCTAAGCAGACTAAAGTAAAAAAAAAAACTAAAAGAAGAAAGAGAAAGTATTGAAAGAAGTAGAAATTACGATTAGAAACATCAGAGAGGGGGAAAAAATAACTTTGATATATAATCAGAAATATGAAATGTTTTATTGTGATAAAGAGAAATAACTATATAGAGTTTGAAGTGAGAATTGTAAGTATATTCTGAAAATATTAATAAATTATAATTTTTTCTTTATAGTGATCATTATTTGGATGTACCCATCGATTTATCAAAAGTTTTATTTGTTTGTACGGCTAATACACCGGATACAATTCCTGGTAAAGTAATTGTAATAATATTTTTTTCAATAAAAAAAAAAGAAGAAAGGAAGTAGAAAAAATAAAGAGATAAGGTTTATATGTTTAACCAAAAAAAAAAAGAAAAAATGAAACGGAGATGAAAAAAATTTTTTTAAAATATAAAAAAAAAGAACAAAATATTTTTATTAATATTTTATAAACGCTTTGTCATTTTCATCTTGTGAATAATATATTTATATTTTTTTTTAGACAATTTTGTCTCTTTTGTATATCAAGTAGAATATATTCCTACAGAGTATGCACTAGACTCTCATTTCCCCCCAGATTCTCTCCTCTTGATGCACATTCTTCTAAATATAACAAAATTTTCTTCCTTATGGAGATTCTGTGATTGTATATTTCTTTACTTTTAGCACCTTTATTGGATCGTTTGGAAGTCATTCGAATTGCAGGTTATATTTTTCAGGAGAAATTATGTATTGCCACAGAATATTTACTTCCTCAAACACAAGAAGCTACGGGAGTGGATGGAGAAAAATTGGAATTTGAAGAGGGAGTTATACCCAAATTAGTAAGAGATTATTCAAGAGAAGCAGGTGTACGAAATTTATTGAAACTCATTGAAAAAATCCACAGAAAAGCAGCTTTACAGATTGTTAGGTAAGAAAATAGAAAACAAAGTGTGTGTGTGATGGAAAGAATGAGAAGGAAATTCTTTTATAAGAGAAGTGGAGGAGACTATGAGATATGGATAAAATGGAAGGAAAAAGAGGATAAGAAACGAAGAGAGAGGTGGAGAAAATACTCAAAGGAAGGTGGAAAAGATGGGATGTTGAAAATGGGAAGAAGGGATAGAAGTTTACTATACATGTGTATATACACACGTAGAGTCCAAATGTTTGTATTTCTCAATCAAAAAAATATGGAAAAGATGAAAACTTTTGGAAATGCATGAAATTCAGAGAGATATTCAGTCATTTTTCATTTTATCAGAGATTAAGAAGGGAATGTAAACCCATGCACTCTACGTTGGTTTTATTATTTTTGAATTGCATAGCTTTCTCAAGTTGTACATCTATACTTTTTTCTTCTTCTGTAATTACAGACTTGTTTTTTTATTCAACATAAAAATATGATTTGTTTTTCTTTTTGTATTTTTTGTAATAGTGTCTCATTTATGTGAATTATCTTCTCGTATTTTATTTCTTTCATTTTCTTACTTCTTCTCTCATTGCCTCGACGCATTTATCTCATTTCTTATATTTTCTCATATTTCCTCTCCTTTATCGTCTTCTCCCATTCTCTCCTCACTTTTCCTCTCTTCTCTTCCATTCTCTCTTCTCTCCCATTCTCTCTCTTCTCTCCCATTCTCTCCTCACTTTTTATCTCTTCTCTCTCATCCTTCTATTCTCTCCCATTCTCTCCTCACTTATCCTCTATTCTCTCCCATTCTCTCATCCTTCTATTCTCTCTTCTCTCTCATCCTTCTATTCTCTCTTCTCTCCCATTCTCTCCTCACTTATCCTCTCTTCTCTCCCATTCCCTCTCTTCTCTCTCATCCTTCCATCCTCTCTCATCCTTCCATTCCCTCTCTTCTCTCCCATTCCCTCTCTTCTCTCCCATTCCCTCTCTTCTCTCCCATCCTCTCCTCTCTCCTGTTTCTCTACATTTTTGAAACATAATTTTTTCATTTAAAAATATTTCAGAGGGGAAGAGGCCTTTGTGAAAGTCCATTTGGAAACTCTCCCAAAATTTGTAGGCCAACCGCAATTTTTCTCTGATCGTTTATATGAGGAAACTCCACCAGGTGTTGTCATGGGATTGGCTTGGACGCAATTAGGAGGTGCCACGCTGTACGTAGAAGCCATCGGTCGAGTGGCCACTCTTTCATCTTCTTCTGAAGATTCAGAAGCACAAGAAAGATCACAAAAATCGACTATAATAGATGGAAAAGATGCTCATTTGGTTTCACGAGAATCGTATGTAAAATGGAGAGAGATGAGAAAGTGTAAAAATATAAGGAAGATGAGAAACCGTAAATAAGAATGGGTGTAAAAGAATAGGATTTTCTAAAAGTGGATGTTGTTTTTCTTGAGGATACACCTCTGGAGTTTTTTGTTTTTAAGATTGAAATTATAAGAGGGAAGGATGTTGAGAGAATATATAGTTTATGACTCCAAAAGAGAGTTTCTTTGTGTTTTTCATATAGAGATGTTTCTAGGTATATCTTTTAGATAATTCTTTCTCGAAGAGGAGAAAATGCAACAAACAGAAAGCATGCACAGCTTCATCTACATACTTTTTTATACCATAGATTTTTTTCCATCTGTCAAGTGAATGTGAAAGACTGTGTGTGGTATATCCTTAAAGGAGAGAAGTACAATTTTATATTTTCTTTGTTGATATTTCTAGAAAACAGGATCTTTTTTCGGGGAGTTTTCGAGTAACAGGCCAACTGGGGCCGGTGATGAACGAATCCAGCCAAATTGCTCTCACTTTTGCTCGAAATTTTTTGAGAAAAATTGATCCAAAGAATGGATTTCTGGATACTGTAGGGAAATATATAGACTGTCTATACCAAGAGAGAAAGTGTAAAAAAAGATAGCCATGATTGGATGTAGAGAAATATATATATATAAAAATGATTGGATGTAGAGAAATATATATATAGAAAAATGATAAGAGTGAGAGAAATAGATGCCTTAGAGAATGCCTTTGTGTGGTAATAAAGAGAGAAGAAGACACTCTAAAAATAGGAAGGATTGTACGGTATGAAGAACGTAGGAAGCAACAGGGAAATCCTTTGTATTACAAAGGAGAATAACAAATGAATAGAATTTATAATATCTCTCTCCCACGATATCCCCTTGTCTCTCTTCCCCTGCTGAGCCGCTCCGCTATATCCCTTTTTCATTCTCCAGTAGCCTCTCGTACTGTATGCTCTTCTCACTTTGAAATTCTTCAATTTTGGATATAATTTTCATTTCATTTACAATTATTTTTGATATCCTCTATTTTTGGTAGGCCCATATTCATTTGCATGTCCCAGAAGGAGCCACGCCAAAAGATGGCCCCAGTGCTGGCGTTACGATGGCTACTTCACTGCTTTCCTTAGCTTTAAATTCATCCGTGAAGAAAGATGTGGCTATGACTGGAGAATTAACACTTACTGGAAAAGTTTTGAAGATTGGAGGCGTGAAAGAGAAAGTTATTGCTGCAAAACGTGAAAATGCCAAAGTAGGTGAACTCCGTCTTTGTATTACTTTTGAGGAGGATTTCATAGCCTAGTTTATCTCTCATGCGTGTGATTTCACCTTCTTTGAACGTGATTTCTACGTGTGCGCGTTTTTTATAGAAAATAGGCGTTTTTGTTTTTAAGATGAGAGACTCTGCTATTTTTGATATTCTTTGCTTTTTTTGCATAGTCTACATGTATTCTCTCCATTTGTATATCAAAACGGCAGAATAGAGTCTTCGGAGGGAGTGTCTAAGAGAGAAGGAAAGAATGGCAAAACGTTAAGGATGATTGCCAGAGAAATTGCCTCTTTAATGCTCTTTTTTTGCTTTTTTTCTACATGTTTCTGTGCTTTCTATAACAGATTCTCTTTCATATCTTCTCTATGTGAATTCTTGAAAATCTATACTAACGAACCATTATTTTTCATTGAAACAAACGTGCTCATTTTTTAAGGCGTCGATGCTTCGTAATGGCTCAGTGTATATACACAGGGTGGATGGGTGAATACTTCAAAAATATTATCTCTGATTGAAATGAGTATGCCCTGTGACTCTATACGTTTTATTATTGTTATGTAGCATGCTGTTGTTTCTCAGATAGACTGATATTTATAGTTAATGTTTTCTAATTTGCAACCGCGGGGAAATAAGTTTACTTTTAAAAACAAAATAAAGAGGAAGATGTCATTTTAAGAATTGCGCATTTAACACGTGTTGAGAAAGAAGTTCTAGAGGATGGATATGGAGCTTAATATCTCGTAAAATGAGAGTAGTTATTATTGAAATCATTGGCAGTGGGGTGGAGGTGTTTTTTAAATACTATTTTCTATTTTTGATCGCACGTCGTCACCTGCTCAGTGCTCTGCTATTAAGGAAATAGAGGCCCAAATGAGGATGTACATGTATATTTTTTATTGGGGATACATGCTTTTTTATATAGATCTTGATTTTTCCACTTAATAATAAGAAAGATTTTGAAGAATTGGATGATTATATCAAGGTCAGTCTGGTTGCTTATTCTTACACATGAAAAAGTATTTTTCGGCGCTGCATGGCTTGTGTGTGTAATGAGAACGATGGAGAACGCTCTTTTTGCTTTTCTATATCTTCTTAAACATATGACTTTCATTTTTACCGTTTTCTTTTGTTTCTCAATTTAGGAGGATCTTGAAGTATACTTTGCCGAAACTTACGCTGATATCTACAAAGTGGCTTTTGATGACGTCGTAGACAAGTGAAAACAGGACCTCAGTGTTGTCTTCTCAGCGCATAGAGAGAAATCTCCGTCATTTTTGATAGTTTGGTATGCAGGACACTAACAGCTTTGCATATTATTTCTTTTTCACGCATTGATTGACAAATAAAGCATGTTCTAGTGGAGTTATAGTGGATATCAGTAAAAAACTGGGACGTGTAAGCTAGCTGAGGATTAACCATTCAGCAAAGAATCAATTTTTAAATAAGATTACTCTTTGCGTAATTAAAGTAACTTTTTAGCAGCAAAAAGTACAAAATTTGCAAAATGAATAGAGTTTAACAATCTCCAAAATGTAATTATTTTTGAGATTGTATTTGAAAAGAAAGAACAAAATTACTTTGCATCAAATATGTTAATCCTACGTCTTTAAATTGGTTTACGAGCCTTGCTCACGCATGCAATTCACCCACCCTAAAATCTTTGAATTTAAGCTATTGGTTTTAGAAGGAGCATTTGTAGAATCTTTACTACAAATAGTGAATGCACCTCGACTTATCTTGAATGATGATTACCTCAGCGTAACAAAAACATGCATGAAATCTCTATCTTCTATCATATCTAAGTTCCTGTCTGATTCTTCCTGTACGAAGTTGAATATGCTTTACAACTTCCCGAAAACATATCAAACTATGCTACAGGCATATGTCGCTAATGAAATTTGATAACGTGTACAAATGCTATTTAATACAAGTGAACGTGAATTTTCAGAATATATGAAGCATCGAAAATCACTTAAAGACTTCTCGTGTTTCTTCCCTGTATTGATTGCCGCATTGGCTTTTCTGAAATTCGGTGATACCTCTTTAAACAAAATTAGTATATAAACTTGGCTGAGTAATTCCATACAATTATCTCAATGCAGAAAGGGCTATTTAATGCTTTGCGACAGAGAAAAATGTGCAGTCCTTCGTAATTATCGAAGTGACACTCAAATGCACCACATACTCTGCAGTTCTAGTACAAGAGCTTATAAGCTTTTTTTGTGTTCATTCAGTGTATTTAGAATTCAATTTTTTCAGAAAAAATAATCCCCTCTATCTTCCGATAAAGCGCGCGCTATAAGTATGGAATACAGTTATCAGAAGTTCGTAATGTTAAACAACAAAAACGTATAGAAATAGCATAGAAAACAAACTTAAGTTTTGCATTTGCGATCGCTTCCCTATTTACAACTACGCAGGTGTATACTTAATGCCAGTTCTCTGGAAAGCATTACAATCGCTCGCTACTGCATTTATCAGGCCGTTTTTGTAGCATTAAATCGCAGGTTCTGTCAGCATTACTTAACCGTTGTAGGGAATCATTTCGGGGACGTATTTATTATTCCTCCTGATTAGGACAGCGAAAAAAATGTAAAGTAAATTTACCATCACTTTTACGAGTAAAAAAATATTAAACAGAACAGGGTCCCAGCAACTAGTAAATTTTTTGTTTGGCTTTTGCCATCTAAATTTTCTTGTTATTGTAAAAGAAGCATGATCGTTTCAATAAATTACCGTTTCTTTTAAACTTGTTACTACTGCATTGACTGGAAATACGTTAATCATTTCTCAGAGCATATCTTTCATTCCCCTTTAGTCTAGTTTGGATTAATTCTTAGCAGCAGGCACTTTCTACTTTAGAACATTTCGAAAAATGAAAAAAGAATTAATTAAGCAAATTACTCTTGGTTGTTTATAAGATAGGTTTTACTTCTGCATTTGTATTGTTGCACATACCGAGTTTGCAGGGAGATACAGTTACAATTCCAATTTGGCCCGTAGCTTTCTTCATTTTTGTTTTCGAAAGGGTACGCTCTCATAGTTTTGCATTCGATATTGCCTACACTGCTCTGCAAGAATCACGATCAATTAAGTAGGGAAAATTGGAGTGTAGAAAATAAAAGTCTTGTAGTTAAGCAACAAAAGAATGAAACAATAATTTTTTTGAAAAATAAATTGCTTTTTGTAACATCAGTAATAAAAACTATTCAACTAAATGCTACGTTTCTTCACCAATTTGAGCTTCACAAATCGTGTTTCAATGCATGGTAGTGTAAAACAGTCCGAATTGTCAAAATGCTGTATCGGCCCACTGTGAAACGCCGTCACGTGCACAAATTACAAATCTAGTTTGATTGTGGCAGTGAGAAGTTGTATGGAATAGCCGTTGAGTTCGAATTTGATATTACAGCCGTTCCAGCAGTTCAATTTGGCTCCCTCTGTCCTTTTGTTGCTTCGGTTCCCTTCTGCTCCTTTCATTTTTGAAATATGGAAGTATTTTAGTATTGTTCAGCATTTTCTTGCACAATAGGCTAATTCCTCATGTTTTGATACCTCATTTTTCAAAGCATTCCTTTCCTCTTTTTGAGGTTTCTGTAATCTTTTCAGTGCTGGGAAAATATTATGCAAACTTTCCAAACATGTGATTATTTTTACTTTTGGTATCGCAATGGAGAACCAGTGGGATCCTGCCGAATTTTTCATTCATCCAGTGTGTGCTCATTTGACTATGAATTCGCTAACGATTTTTTTAAGCCTTGATGATATCACGATAGAAAAGGCACGATGTATTAACTGTCCTCATTGTAATTTTCCGTCGCAAACAGACAGTACACATCCACGGATGGGCACTCAAACACTTTTTGAAACATCTGCTTCTGTAATTCCCTCTGATGACAAGTCTTGCACCTACGTTTGTGATCTTCCCCTCATAGGAATCCTATTTATCACTGATTCTAGCTTCGATGCTAGAAACCCGAATGTATTCGAACAAGCGAAGGCCCATCCTGTGCGATGTTATGATCTTGAAAATGCTCAATATTATCTCACTGAAGCATCTTATATCCGTTTACGACGGCATTTCCACGCATTTTTGAATTCACAAATGGGGGAAAACTCTTCCATTTGGCCTATCCATAGTTTATATATGATTCAGTTCATGCAACTCAACACTAGCATGTCGCCAATTAATAAAGTTTTTACGGCCATTAATAAATTTTTTATGCCCGGCCAATACTGCAACAACTTGCGCTTGATGCTCCTGCACACTGGGGTAACTCTTGCAGTGCTTTATGACTATAAGCTAAAACTTTGCCCAAACATATTTGAAATTGTCGACCCAACGGAAAATGGCTTTTGGGTTTTACCCTTCATGAAAAATGATAGAAATATTCATGAGCGATTCAACGCCACTAAGCCATTGCAGACCGAGGAAAATCGATTAGCATCTCTTAAAAATCCCGCTGATGGACCTTATGGTCAAGATATCACTTGTTTCTCAGGTGCAATAACCTATATCTTTGTTCTCTTCCATTTGAGGCACTTATTATATATTTGTTTTGGGTAAACTTATCCGCAAATTTTATTGCGATTGGTGAATAGAAAAGACGTCGCAGAGAAAAATTTTGCGGAGCGCCTTGCTGTGCCTCCACGCTTTTCATTCTCGCTTTGACTGTATGTACAGACATGCTTATAGTTATAGAACTTAGGAAGCTATTCCTACCATTTGAGGAGCTGCCAGTCTTCTAATTGACATTCCTGTTATATCCGTATTTGGCTGAACTCATCAAATATATATTTTTGTATCATTTTCTATGATAATATTCTGCACTTTGTGTATCATTAAGTAGATCAACTAATACTATCCCAATACTATCCCTTCGGGATTAGCGAGCGTAGTGTGATGAGTCATCTTTTTGTTCAAAATTACAATTATAAGGAGCAAATTCTCAAATGTTTAGTCTATGCTATAAATGAAATTTCTCTTCCCTAAGTAATCATTTCTTCTGCTTTCACTTTAGAGAGAGAATAAGGCATCCATAATCCAGGGAAATGATTTCTTTCTCAAGGGAAAGTTTCATAGATTAACGCACACTTCCTGTCTATTTTCAAAGATATTAAAAGCATGTCTTAGTGTACGGAAGGAGGCGGTATTGTAAATTTCTGAAGATAAATAGTTTGCTATGTTTTTCTCTAGTTTCATATGGTAGCCTAGTCTAGTTTTAATACTATCAAAATGTAATTTTGTTACATCTACGTACACACACAGGAAGTTCTGAATTTTTTTTTGTTTTGATATATATATGTTGCATTTCACCTCTCATGTGTCACCTGCGTTTTCTTTATTTCTTCAGATTTTAAATGTGATAGAGCCACCGAATTATGTGCCTATACACCCAGTGCTCTTACCACGAATTTTGTATTTCCTCTCTCTGGTAGCATTTCTCTTGCAGACATTGATGCACTTCCCTATCGATTTGCAGGAAATCTTGAATTATTGCCATGTTATTTTTGTTTTGAATCCGAATCTCAGTATTTTTGGGTGGATCTAGAATTTTTTTCGAATATTCTATCCTCATCCACACCCTTGGGTTCATGGTTTGGTTATATTGCACGTTATATCGCAGACACAGGGAACCCACACATGTTTATCTTGTATAAACACTTAAAACCTCGAAATATTGAATATTTCTTGGTGAATGGTGTATTTCCATTGCCTAGTGATGTAGCACTTTTCCTCCCCGTTTTAAATGAAAGATTTTGCTTGAATCTCCTTGGATCTTCCCTTTGGAAAGATATACGTATGTTTGTTATCTTTGTAGTTTCATCTAAACATTTTACAGAAACAATAAAAAACAGCGAATCGGTGAAATGCGTTGTTTCAGAGACAGAGTCAAAATAAAAATTGTTTGCGGAGAATTCCATCTCCAAATTCTGCAATTTATGCGTACACTTTCGCATTCTTCTTGAGCAAAGAATGAGAAATAGAGCAGAACCTATACTAGTCACAATTTTTCATTGCTTTCACATCATGATGCTATTCATAGCCGTAGGGCATGTTTATATTTTTATGAAAAGGGAAGAAACAACACTACCCTTCTTTCTATTTAATTCTATTATATTTTTGATGAAAATGCTGATTTTATATGATTTTTGATTTTTTTCATACTTTCTCCATGCGTTTTTTATCTTACTATATTTTTTGTAGATGTTCATCTTGCTCTCTTTTGTGAAATTCTTTCAAAAGATGAGAGGCCTATGCATGCTTGTCCTGTGTTGTTTTTTCTAACAAGTAGATTTTGTAGGATACTATGATTTTATTATTTCTATGAAATTCTTGAGAGCCCCGGAATTTTCAGTGGTGTACATACACTCTCCATCTCTCTCACCGCATTTTTTCTGAGTGTGTAGGCAGCCATAAATCGCTGTCCTAGCGGGCTCTATATTTCTTTTCATAGAATTAGAAGCAAGCAAACCTCATTCTTTCTTCTTTTTCGTTTATCCTTCTGAAGTGCAACTATTTCTAGCCATACGTGTACTTTATTCTACTGTATTCTGAAACAGCTTGCTTCTGCTTTAAGATTTCTCGGATTGTTGTATGTGGATATATTTTTTAAGTGTGCTCATTCTTTTTCTTTGTAGTATCGTGTTTTTCCATTGTTTTCTACAGTTTTTTCACTAGCTTCCTTCCCATGTTATCAATGCATCAAAGTATTTCTTTCTCTTATAGTATGTCCTTAAATTTTATCCTCAAGTTTCTAATCGTTTGCTTGTTTTCTTTACCTCATGTATAAATATGATTCTATGTACAGCCTCCGATTTGTTGACGAATGTACAATTGGCAGCCACAGAGCCGTTTTCAAATTTCAAGAAATTACGCAAATATGGCCATCAATTTCGAATTTCTGTGAATTATAATTTCAGAGCAGCACTCTATTTAACGCATATCTACAAGAAAGCTGCCTATTTAGGGACATGGCTCACACCTGCATTGATTGATATCCTTTGTACTCTCCATGATATGGAAAATTCTGCTAATCGCTCTTATAGGGATGACATTTCTTCCAGCCCATCACCGCTCGTTCCAATCACATTGTGGGCTTTTGAATTATGGGAAGCATCCACTCACCAATTGTTGGCAGCTGTTTTAACGTATGGTGTGGGTTATGTGGCTTGTGATTACACAGCCTTGACGGTCCATCGAGATTATCGTTCCTGTGGATCCATCCTCACACATGTTGTAGGAGATATCTTACAAAAATGTGGCTATGTTTTGTGGGACTGGGGCCAGTGTTTGAATTATATGCTGACTTATCAAGCAGTAGGGGCGACCTCCATGCCTACGTCTGTCTATCTATTTCTATGGCAAACATATGCCCGTCGATGTGGCTGCTCTAATAGATATGTTTTTACAAAGAATGTATTTCCTAAGAATCTTTTTGATTGTGTTTTACGTTCTCCACAAACTATTGAAATGGAGAAAGACAAAATAGAAGAAGTAACAGCCAATGTAGAAAATGATAGAAAGGGTGCCCTGGGGGCATCTCAGAATGTAGAAGAGGAAGAGAGAAAAAGATTGGAGAAAAGTCAGGAATCAACCTTAAAAGAACAAAACGAAATCGAGGAAGCAGAAACCATAAAGAAGCAAATAGCAACACAGACATCAGATGAACACGAAAAAAGAGTTTCAAGAGAGGAAATGCCTTGGTCTCAGCATGTTCCTGCATCCGAAATTTCCTCTCCCTCCCTTAAAGTCTGTATGGAATGTTCCTCAATCCCCCCACAATTAGACGATACACCCAGAGATGAAACAATGGAGAATGCTTCTATTTTGTTTAAAAAGAGAAATTCTCATGGCATTCCCTCGACCACTCTACCGAAACGAATGCTTCTGATGGAACCTCTTCCTGGAACGTGTTCCGTGGAAGCGCATCCCTCTTTGTATGCTGCCCCTCTCAACCCCATCACTTCCACTGCAGAGCTGGCCTGCAGCCAAGAAGCAACTCATCCAGTGAAGGACCACCCTTGCACATCGTCGTCACGAAGCTCTTCTTCTTTCAATACTCTTTTCTCTGGGTCAAATCTTTCTCCTGGCTGCTCTTCAACACTGTGTGGTTTCCTTTCTGGATCCTCAAAAGCCTCAGCTGGCACACAGCCTTTGGGGGGATTTTCTGATCTTCTAAAGCATCGACGGCTGCGTACCCCCAATGAGATTATTACGAATGACGAAGCCTTGATTGCAAAATTGGATTTTGTTCCTTGTGCTGACGATTATTACATTCCTGCCTCGTTTGAAAACAGCTATATTTCATTTTTCCGTTCATCTATTCCTTCCAATTAGAATTGAGCTAGTATACCGTGCATCCAACAGAGGAGGGGATGGGGAGAAGAGCAGAAGTAGTAGGGAAATATTTGCGGGAGGGAGAAATGCATGGCGACGAGGGAAAGGGTTCAAAGAAAGGATGAAATGAGAGGATCTTAAGAAATCACCGGACTCTAGTTCTTTGTATTATCCTATTTCTGTAGAGTTGTAAATTGGTGTAGTACCTTACTCTAAGGTTTGCTCTGTTTTAAATTTACTCAACAACGTTTTGCTCCTCTTTGGTAGCATCTTTTGCAAGGAAGGAGAAGGAAAGATAAAAGGCAACACACAGTGATGCTTCATTCGTTAGCGTCCCTTTACCGTTTCATTGTAATGGAAATGGACATCTACGAATAGTATCACAAACACTACATACACATTGGATTAAAAAAAATTTCAAAACGCAATATAACAATATCTAGCAATATTTTTTCTTTCTTTGTTAGAGAAGGTACTCATCGCTACTATAACATTACTGATAAAAAAATACTAGAAAGAATCAGAAAGACAGGAGAAAATTATAAAAAAATTACCAGAAAAATATATTGAAATTACAAAAAGTTCCAGTGAAATTTTAAAACTAGCATTTTCACTTTTTAAGCATGAAAAGAAATAGCTCACGGAGATGCTCTTTCTACAGAAAATGTATTTCCTCTGAATTTTTCAATATCGTTGCTCAGTAGAATCGGCTCTCAATTTAAATTATTTGGGCTTGGCTTCCTTAGTACTTTTTTATTCACCTGTCATTGGTTGCTTCCATGAACAACAATCTTCCTTACGTTTCTCTCCAATTGTATTTTCTATTTGATGATTTTAATATTGTCGAGAAATATATCCCGCATTCCTTTGAAAAAAAATTTTACGCCTAGAAGTTGTTACACATACAAACTAGTGGAGTATATATAATATACTGTCTAAGGGAGAAAGGTATATAAAATCCCTGTGTATTTTACGTACAAAATTACAAGCAATTTTCATGTAGTTTCTCTCAACTTAAAGTTGAAAGAATAGCACGATAGTACTTGCTCAATATTCGCATAAAACAGCTGGAAGAAACTGTATACAAACTCTGTTAGGAATGCAAAGCGCTCCTCCCTCACCCCTGTGCTACTATGCCAGAGAATATACCTTTTTTCTTTCCACATTGCTGTGGTAGTAGTTTACTAGAGCTAAGCATTTCTTCATTAATGGAAGGGATAAAAATGCAGTCCGCCTTTTATGCACTTCTCACAAACTCCTCTGCGGTCGCATGCTCTCAAATACCATTCCAATGGGCTTCTAATGAAATTGCCGATAAATTTCAACCCAACTTCTCTTTCAAGCGTGCTTAGAAAATGTTGTTTCTATTTACATGAGAGGCAAATGCCAAAATTTCAAAGTGCCTCATGCATAAATGAAATGCATCTAGGGTATTTAACAATGAGATTACTTTTTTCACAAATTTCAATATGATGCTTTTTAATTAATTAAGCAATGCGAATAACTGTTAAATGCTACCGGTCGAGAACCTCAGCGACTACATATCCAATACTCCAAAATTGGTCTCCTTTTATTACGAAATGAGATGACCACAAAAATATTATTGTTATTGGCAACAGGTTACGTAACTTTTCGTGGCTTTTAATATTGTAGAAAAATGCTGCTCTGCTTTTTATTTTTCACTGGAGGTGTGCTTCTCGGGAGATAAAGTAAGTCTAATTTCTTCCTTTCTCAACTTAGTAGGATGATGATCTGACGAGAGATTCTGGTTGTTTTAGCTAGGGATGCCGCACATTGCATCGAATCAGCAAAACTACTTCATGCCGATTCTTTGGCCACTTTGTCCATTTCTAAATCGTGTTTTCTCTCTACAACATCAATGGTTTCTTTTCACCATTACAACAAATAATCTTTAGCAAAATGGTACTTTTTCTTTTGACCCATTTTTCCGCTTCTTGTGCAGGGTTTTATTTATTTTATTTGGGATGAGTGCTAACAGCTTGAAATTAGTATATTTCTCATAGTATGTTTGCTAAGTATAGTATTTCTCATTTGACTGCTTTTGAATATCGAACAAAGAAGATTTTCCGGCAATTTCTTTTTAAAAATCGTAAAACATCTATTCTTTTTGGCCAAATGCACTCTAAAGCCCCTTAAATAGTCGACACGTTTCGATCACTTGATTTTCCATCTACTTTACTGCTTTATTTAACCAGCACACATAAACTAGATAATATAGAAGCTTTATAAATATATTTAAGTAATACAACCATTATGAAAAGACGATGAGACGTTCATTTTGTAAGATAAAGACAATTTTTGCCAGCGGAATCATAAGTTGAAGCAGCACAATTTTTCATGGAAACTAGTACAAACACGTCGACCCCTGAAATATCATGCTTCGCTAGGAAGGTGCCCAAATGACCGTCACCCAACAGGCAGTAAGTCTTTTAATGCCATGTAAGAGGTAATTTCATTATGTTCGCAACTCGACTAAGCTGTTTTCCTACATTCCATTCTGCAAGCAATTCTTCAAAAAACTTGTAACAAATCTTATCTACCAGGGAAAGCGTTACAATTTTCGCTGCCGGTAGATAAATGATGCTTACATGATGCGAATAAAGAGTAATTAACAGACATTTCAAAATATTTTTTCGTGGCAACGATTAGATTGAACAGAAAATATCTTACAATCTCTTAGTTCTGATGGTAGCTACTAAGGCAAAGCAGAGGCGATATTACATCATGTAAGATCTAGAGAAACAAGGACGGAATGATTGAAAGGAAAAGCCGCAGTAGTACGCAAATTCACGAATAATGGCGTACTTCATTTTGTTTCCATCACAAATAAATGTATAATTTCATAGAATTATCGACATTAAATAAGAAGGAATGATCTGTTTTTATAGCGTTGTGCAAACATCGTGCGAGCATTGCATCAATCTATTCGACCTTTCTTACGAATTTTCCATCAAAAAGAAAGAAAAATTTGTGAACGACTACTTGAGAAAAAGCTAATTTCTTAACGTTATACACCATAAAGATAAGGCAACGTCTTCCTGCAAATTCCTACGCATTTACGTTAATTCTGGAACTTTGAGAATAGCATCTACTAAATCATTATTACTTTCTTTTAATGCTCTCACAGCCTTTTCACGATTGCAATGCGCTTGATACATAACTGTTGTAATAGATACCGGAGGAATTCCTGTTTCATCCAGAGCTGTAAGAAAAAGCATCCATAAAAGAAATACACTGAATATTATGAGAAACAAAGAGGAACAGAAAAATGCAAGGAAAGAACAAACACAAAACTGACATCCAGAAATACGAATCAACAGATCAACAAGGCTACTACAAAAAAAGTGCATACGCATCCAGTCATCAAAAGACGCTTAACTCAGATTTTTTCGTCGATTAGAAGCTCTACTCCTCTTAAAGCTTTTCTTTAGCACTCTCAGATTCTCCTTCCGCTTGACACACAATTCAAATTTATGGGCGTTATCGTTTCGGCAACTTCGCGCTTATTCTAGGCATATCAATGCTCTATTTCTACCTCTAAAACAGTCGTGTACACAGCTTACAGCGTAAACAAGGTATCCATTTCTCTCTATGATAGATACCTCACTCCATTTATTGGCCGAGATTAAAAAAGAATAACTGAAGCATCCTACAACAGGCCACTTCATTGCCTTGTAATAGTTATGATGCAAGTAAAATAGTAAGCTACTAAGAAATGCTCCCCAAAACATCATTGACAGTATCCTACCGTTCTCACCATCACCACTAGAAGGCGTGGTAGTATCCGTTGAAAACTCCGCAGGCTTTGAGGGAACAGGAGATTGAGAAAAGCGTTTGACTGCTTCCGCTGAAAATCAAAAATAAAATGAAATCAATATTCGCATGAATTACATACTTAGCGGCCTAAAAATAATTTTATACACTACACAATAAAACGCTTTGTATTTGAAGGATCACAAAAATTTTCTCCAAAAATAAAACATCTCTCATGCATAAAATAGTGGAAACCAATGCATTGTGTACAATATATATAGATATTAATATAATGTGATTACAGTAAGGATTTGATCCAAGGTCTTCTACTTTAGCTTCCCCAAATACAATGTATGTATCTGTTCCAGGGACTTGGAATACGTCAGGATTGTGAACAACAAATGCAACCTGCAGTTCCATTAAGAGAATGACTTCGTGAGAATAATAACGTTAATGAAGTAAAAAATGATTAAAAACAATAAAAAATTAATGAAAGGAATGTTTTTTGAATATTATACATCTACAAAAAAGGAGGAAAATACAGATGATAGATTGGGATGTCAGTAAGACGAACAAAGAACGCGCTAAAAACAAGATAAAACAGAATATTTCGCAAATTCATAATTAATAGAATCTCTAAAAAAGAAGTCGTCTTCTCAGGGGGTGTTTTACAGATTACGTCAAAACGTGTATATTTTAACAAGACAATGAGGGAGCCAAGGTTTAATTTGTTCCTTCAATTATGATACAGAATATATGAATAGATAAGAATAAAGGTAATGTGCCACAAGCAACTCAGAGGACTTCTTAGAGAAACTTTTGGCTCGTTATGCAAATTTTTTATTTCGTTAAATTATTTCCTTGATTTAGCACTACATGACAAAAATTACTTTTTCTTCCAAATTTGAATACAATCTAAAAAAACAAAATCATTACTGTTTTCCACATCCAAATGCATTTGCTAAAACTAGCAGGCATCATACCGTGTCCATACAAGGATAATCTCTCAAAATAAACTAAAGAAACTCCCATTCTTTGAATTAAAATTATTCAATGCACACTTCATTCTACTAGCATGAAAAAGGAGTGCGGGTGGCCTTTTTGTCTGCCAAATCTTGAAATCATTGGTTTTACAACATCAGCTATAGTGTCTACGCATCACTATCAAGAAAAGTAACATAAATATGTAACTTACATTTTTGCTCTTCTTTATTGAAACTTTCATAATATCAGAAATTTGTTTCAAACCCAATTTTTGTAACGCCTTTCGAGCACGCTTTTCATTTCGTGTTTGCTTGGCCTTTCCTCCTGCACCAGTTGCATCCGAAGGATCGTCATCCAATGCCGGAGTTTGTGGCCCTTGCATTGTCCCTCCATTTTTAGAGGCAATATCGCCTGCTTTTTGAACTAAACCTTCATCATCAGAAGCATCAGAATTGGAAGATACATCATCGATCACGTCTTCCGAAGCAATCCCAGGAACAACATTAGGGGAGCTCATGATGGCACGCACGGGAAGAAAACAAATAAAGTTACTCGAAATATTCTATTAGAGAATAAAAACGTATCGTTGAATGTCCTGTAGGCAAGAAGCAAACGAAATACAGATCCAATGAGAGATCTTCATTTTTAATAATACATACTTATAACCCATATTTTAAAACAGGATCTGTACACACTTGCTTAGAAATAAAATTGTGGCATCCAATACATAAGCATGCAATCATGCATATTCGTTTCCTTAGTGTGAACAGAATGTATGGGCACGCAAAAGTTTGATAAAGGGCAACAACTGCTAATGTAACCGTGTAAGTTGTAACGAGAATTAACGGTACTATTTTGACGAAGAAGATTTTCAAGGGGGAGAGGAATAGACAATTAGATCGCAGTAAGAACTCATTATTAAGAAATGACGAGAAGAAGCAGTTCTCGGTGTACGCATACTGCGATGAAGTAACGATGCGCTTCCACTTTACAACGTACATAAGCAAACAAGCAACTGCAACAGCCACTACTGCAAAATTTTAACATTAAACGAATTCACAGTACATATGAAGTCACAAAGCTTTTCAATTTGCAACATAACTAGACTGATGCACAAATTAAGAAAGCACCAACATCATTAAAGAAAACTTACACATTCAAATGCTCTTCACGGTTTCTTTAGAAAGTGATCAGAAGGAAGAGTTTTATGAACAAAGAGAAATGAAAGCTGGTAAATTCTTTCCAAGAGAAGAATTGAACAAATATAGGGCCACTATCAGGCGCTTTTTACGAATGTGGCAGACCCAATCTCAAAAGAAGAAATCTCATTTACAAGCGCAAGTCAAAGAAACTGGAGAAAAGTTGTCGATGCATTCGTAAAGCAGTACATTGTATTCTTCCCCGAAGTTTCTGTGAATGAAGAAAGCTATACAAAGGCGTGCGAGAGAGCGGTCGGCACTGAGCTCAGATTTTGTTGCGATCACTGCGCAACCGGAATGCCGCCGTTCGCTGTAAGCAACTTTACTTATCCTTCTTTAGCTGTATTCTCGAAATAAGTTTTTGTTTTGTTAAAATGAAGAGTACTAGGGATGAATCTACGTTCTGATACCTGTCTCCTTTCACCTTTTTTGTAGCTGAGTGCTCTAGTACGGCAATTCTTGCGCAAATGCTACATTTTTAGTAGCGCATCCGCCGTATAAGAGATGACCAACAAAACAAAAAATTCCAACGCTGAGCATTCTACAAATCCGCCGATCCCTTACTAAGCCCTCATTCATAAAATGATATTGGTAAAGCAGTGCAAAGACACTGTTTAGCTGCTTGTGCTGGGCATAAGCTTTTCTTTAACTCGGAATAAGCGACCTTTTGTTGTTTCTAATGGTGCACATATACATGAGTATGTGCAAGTACTACTCTTTGTATTTTTTGAAAATACTCGAAAACATTGATTAATTGGTCTTTGTATCAACCAGCGTTAAAGATAAATTTTTAGCTGCTTTGCATTGTTATACGCAAACACTAGTTTTATTATATAGAACATTTAAATGCAGTATTTTTTTTTATTGCTACGAATTTAGTATGCGGATCTGCTAAAGACTAGTGAAATGTGTTTTTTATGCATGCCTTACACTCCTACAGTTATGTTTTGTTGAATAGGAGGAAGAAAAAAAAGATACGGGATGAACTCGACCTGTACAGACAACCATACCCGGGTGGCGTGCAAAGATTAATTTACCGGAAAAATTCGTTATTATGGTAAGTTTGCGGGGAGATTTCTACATATTTATATTACTTCGTAGATGTCTTTATTTCTCATTTGTCGGAAGTCAATATTGAAGAAGTGAAATTGGATGCTTTATGTGTTTTCATAATGTTTCGTAATTTTTTATCAGATTAGTAGTAAAAATGCTATCTAAACAATTTTCTCGGCGTAAAAACCTCGTTGATCGTCGCAGTACTCCCCGTATTAATTCAAAAAATTCTCAGGATGTTGCTGCGATATCGAATGATGGCCATTCACTCCACCAAATTACTTTGTCAATGTCCTCAATGAACCGGCAGAAACGATTACAGGGCAGCCGCTTTCGAGATCTTAATGAATGGCTATATAGCAACAGCGGTGAAATTGCTTTCAAATTATTCCAAGATAAGCCACAGCTGTTTGAAACCGTACGTTTGTATTTGCGGAAGAAAAACTTATGTAGAAATATTCCTCTTCAATGAAGATGTGTCCTAGGAGCGAGTAGCGAATCCTTCTTCACCAACTTTTCGAAATCTGAAATCTGACTAAGTACCGTGTAAAGCGTAGTGATTAAATATATCTCATATAAAATGCAAGCAGCCATTGACCTTGTCTAATGAATTTTATATGGCTTATTTTTTCATTTTTACTCATAAACAAAAACGCAAAGTTCTTGATAAGAAACTAAAGTTGAAATGATATTGAGCTTTCCTTGTGGTGTTTTACATTCCTCATCATGCTGCTTTTTTACAATTTAATGCACTATACGAAGTATTCAGCATTGGCATTTTTGAAATTGTTATTTCTGCTGATTTTTGTACTATTTGAAATTCTAATTTTTTCCATTTTTTCAGTATCATGTGGGCTATCAAAAACAAGTGCTTCAATGGCCTATTAATCCATTAGATGTGATTATCGAATGGATTACCAAATGCTCTCCACATTGGAGGTAAAATTTCACACAAAGAACAGGCAATAGTGATAATTTTATGAAAGTGTACCAGTTTAAATCTTTTTCCAACTAATTCTTTAAAATTTTCGTGCTCATTTTTATGTGGATCCTAACTATTTAAAATTTTGTGCTTTTTATTGCGCTTTAATTTGTTTCTTTCTAGCATCGGTGATTTTGGTTGCGGGGAGGCACGACTGGCGGCTACCTTTCCTAATAGGTTACTATAAGAGGCTACAGAGAATGCTGCGTATTCTTATTTGTTTGTGCTTTATAGATTGTAGCGATATTTTCTAGTATGGCAACCAATTACATGCTATTTAATATTTGTTATTCTTGCTATAGACAAATTTTTTCTTTTGATATTGTCGCATCAAATCCTCGCGTTACAGCCTGCGATATCTCCAAGGTATCTTTTTAGATTAACTTAGTTTGATCATTTTGTGTCAGCTGTATGTAAAACCATCAAAATTCCTTTATCTCTTCAGATTCCTTTAGAAAATGAGTCATTGCATGTAGTGATATTTTGCTTAAGTTTGATGGGAACTAATTGGCCCTGCTACATCACAGAGGCGCATCGATGCTTAAAATCTCGGTAATGGAAGTTGGAGTGCGTGGGTTCTTCTGTTATGCAACTTGTGAGGTCTTTTTTTGTTGTTGTTGTAAATTCTTTATATTGATGTCTCTTGTTCCGATAAGCTAAGGTGTTGATAGCTACGCTCGTATTTATTGTTTTATCAGAGGAATGTTACTGATTGCTGAAGTTACTTCACGAATAGCTGACATAAAAAAATTTGCTCACTCAATCGAATCTGTTGGCTTCATGCTCAAAAAAAAAGTGAGTGTATAAACCTGTGAATGTCAGATATGCATAATGATTATCCAATTATAAATTTGTTTTTTATATATCTGCTAAAGGAAGAGCTGCAATATTTTCTGATTTCTCTTTCATAGACTCAGTGTATCTTTATGTGCCATTGTTTCTATTCAGCGAGATTTGAAATCATTTTTTACTCTATTAATACTTCAAAAAAGAACTATTGTCAGACAAGATCAGCATGCACTACAGAAAGAAAATAGCTCTTTGTCACAGGCTCCTAAAAACAAACGAAAAAGGACTTTCAATCATGAGTTGCCAGAAAAATCAGCAAAAATAGATTGTTCTTTGTTAAAACCCTGCTTGTATAAAAAGCGTTAAACTCTGAAATTCAGAAAGAATAATTTTCAAAAGGGATGATAATTGTGGAAATATCGTTTGCTAGATCACGTAGTGAGTTACATTTCGGTTTACTTGATCGCTTGTTTGATGAAATCAAAAATTTTCACACCTGAATTGAAGAAATAGATTTCAGGAAATTTGAAAGTGGCAATGCTCTTGTAAGTGCTGTAGGTGAGAGATATTGGACAAATAAATAAATAGCATGAAGCTTCTAGTTGAAACTTATAGCCTTTTTTTTTAGTGCTTTTGAAAGTATTTTTATTTCTTTCTTTGTTGGCTGTATTAACGCATGTATCTCATTGACTCGGTAATTTGATACAATAAAGCTGAAAACTGCTGCATGAAATTGCATTGCTATAATGCTTCTGTCATTGCCGTACATTGCAAACCGTTTGATATTAGCAATCCCTATGCAGAAATAAACTTACTTTGCATTTGAATTTCTTTGTTCTATTTTTACGCAAATGTCCTGGCAAGTAATACTTGTGCCATTGCCATGGTAACAAATATTTTTTGAGTTTGCATAATGCCTTCAATTTAACATTTTCTTTAATGCTTCTCGCTATCACTTTCTATCCTATAGTATAAAAAAAGCAGTTTAAATAAATAATCTTGTGTCTTTTTTCTGTGAGATGAGAGTTGACAATGAGCTAGATAAAAAATAGATGTAAAGAGATCATACATAACTCACGAACGTTAAAGATGCTACTTTTATATGTCAAGTTGAGTTTTCAAAAAAATTTCGGGCATTTTCCTTTTACAAAGTTTTGAAATGGTTTCTTTCTTAAAAATGGACATGTTGAACTAGTAAGGAAAATGATTGAAAAATTGCTTATATTGATGGCATAAATGACTTACTTCTGATGGATGACCCTGTATATCAAATGTATAATACTTTGAAATGAAGTTCGGAAATATAAGTTATAATAATAGCAACATCTAGTGTAGATTGACAAAAACCTTGGATCAGAATAATTAATACAATCCTTATTCATTTTAAAAAAGTGCACCCTATATTTTTAAAACGTTAAATGCTATTAACAGAAAGTGGACAATGCAAAGGTAATTCTCCGGAATCTTTCTAATTTGTTTTATGAGTATGTCGTAACAGTTTTGCATGCCGTAACAGTTTTGCTTTTTACTCCAGATGTTTTTGTCATGGTAGTATATTGTTAAATATGTTTTCTAGTTAATTTTCAAATCTGAAAATTACTCAGGAAAGTTACGATGAGAAATTTAAGCCATGCAGAAATACTTATTCTTGCATAATACACGTTAATGTGCTGCGCCCTCCCTCAGCATATAGCATATTTATTTTACAACATTCGTATTAAGAGAGCAGTGCGGTTTCATGTGATATAAAAATGTTTCGCAATTTTCTCTTGTAAAGGAATACAACCCAAGCAAATGGATACTCTAGTAGACGATGAATAAGGTTTGCTAGAAAACTTAGTTGTCGTTTCAATTGGAGCTTGTTGTTAGAATGCCATTGGGATCACACTGCCTAAACAAGCCTTTCTTGCTTTATAATTGGATGCGATTCTTTTTTGTTCAATTTCTTCCATTTCATGGTTTACTATCATTAAGTGCATGAATAGCTGCTGCTTGTGCTAGAATAACCTGCAAAAAAAAAATTTACCTTACTATAATATAGTAAACATCTTCCATTCATGAGCTTCATTTACAATGGAATATTTGAAGCAAAAAATAATTTTGCAATTTACAACATAAGCATGATATCAATGCATAGTCGATCATTCAAAAAATGGTCCTGCGAAAATTATATTACCAAAGCTCTTATACCAAATTCAATAATCATGCATAAAGCGGTATTTATACTTGTCGAGCAGATAATAGTGTTTCTTTATATGCTATTGAATCTTGGCATGGTTGGGGAAGCATTCCATTTGAAAAGTATTCAAGCTTTTCTACAAGACCAGTGATGTTTTCCAAATTTTTGTCCCTGCTTAATCCTATGGTTGAATTGTCAGATGGCGATATTTTTGTTCCGTTTGAAAAATTGATGGAAACATCAGCCTATATTATTATTGTACGCAGGAAGCGACATTTAGGAAATAGGAAAAAGATGAGAGAATTTTATGGTTTTACTTTAGGATCCCATCGCTCCATTACATTAAAATGTATACTAGTTTAGATGCTTGCAGGATGTCACTTGCTTTGTTTTTTGAATTACCCTTCTAGTTACAAACTGACTAACATCAGCCACTCCATTGTTTAGAGACACAATGAATGCTGCTTGGGATCCTTCGCCAATTAAACAAATTCCTGGTATATGCCGTATAAATTCTTTTACCTAACTCAATGCAACAGGAAAAGCAAATACACTTCGTTATACTTAAAAAGTATTCTGCAGAATAAGAATTATTTTGCAATGAGAATACATCATGGACTAGCAACACTATGTGTGTAGCTTACTTTTCCGAATTTGGCTACGCGCAGTAACATATTCAGACTTGTTTTGTATGCTGAGTGCCATTCATTTTCGAAGTTTTTCAACAAAAGACCATAGACACCCTATACAATACATTTCTCATAAATTTATTAGTTTTTAGTCAATGCAAATAGCCGGCTGTGTTATTGAATTCGCTATTGCTCATAAGCATTTACGTGACGAACCCAGTTAAGTAACTCCAATTTCAAACCACTATCATGATGTTGTAAAGCTCTATAAAGGCGTTTCTGAGCCATCTGAGCAATATCGCTCCCCTCAATCGGTGATTTGGACGAAGCATTGGAAATTTTCCATAAATCTACATAATCTTTGCTTTCTTTATAAATTGCCAGATTTTTCAATTTTTGCAGTAGGAATTGAGCGTGCTGCTCTTGGCAAACTTTAGCTATCAGCGCAAATGCGAGCCTATACATTCATATCCCAAGCAAGCACAATTTCTCACTATTCTTATCTCAAATCTTTCATTTTCACACATGCTAGCCATCCTTTTCTATTTCATTACCTGCAAAGTTGCTGACGGAATTGCCCCAGCTCACCGTTGAAATTATCGCCCATCTCAGCCTCATCAGTGATTTTTTCTTTTACGCATTTGCAGTAGATATTTGAAAGTTTGCTATTAGATGGTATATCATTGGACTGTGATGTTTTTGACTGGCTTGAAACGGTTTCGAAAGAACAAAAATTGCTGGGGTATGATGAGTCCGAGGTTGAGCTTTCATCCTGCCCTATGGGCTGGCTACTTGCAGAGTTCTTCGAGTATATGGACAATCCCTTCGATACTGTCGTCGAGGCCGAAGATATAGCCCGGTCTACGCAGAAATATTTGCCATTCTCAGCGAATTCGTCTACCTTCCTTTCTAGCATCCGAGATTCTTGCGGTGCAGCAGAATATGTTGAACTTTGTAAAATCTTAGTCAGTGTAATTTCTGCAAATTTGTTCGATTTAACATTGTTAGCTCTGTCAAGGAGAAGCGCAGGACAAAATTCTGAAGTGTGATAAATGTTGGCAACCCGCATAAAACCGCCTGTTCCATTTAACACGAGATTTGGCACTTCCAGCAATAGCAATTTTAGCTTTTTTATTCCGTACAAACTCATGCTTACAGTTAGATCAAGTGCATGTGGGAAATGTTTCATCCACATTTTCTTTAAGAAAGATACCAAAATTCCACATGTTTTATTTCTAAATGCCTGGCGAGCATTAACATATTGTTCCTGTTCCTTAAAATTGTGACTAGGATGCTTGCAAGCTAATGTGGACACAGTTGATAGTAATGCGGAGTCCGTTAAATCTGATTCAGACAAGTTTTTCTCGCCGCACCGACAGCAATAGCAACTGCAATCAGGCGTTACAGCCGCTAGAGGAAGTAATGATTTTAACTCGCTCTCACTCAAATTTGGTTGACGGACAATCGTATTACAATTCGTTTTAGTCGTATTCAGCTCACTTAATAATGGGTTAAGTTCATGGCCAGGAACTTCACATTTCTCATTCTCAAGATTGTTTGCCTCTGCAATGGCAAAGAATTGGTCATTCCATTTGTCTAAGGAAAACTCGGTCTGATTAGTAGAATGGGGAGATACAGACAATATTCTATCGCGACATTGAATGCAAACCATCGGCTCCTCACTAACAGGCTTGACTTCATTAGGAATTGTTACAGGTATTATGCTTGGAGTCTTATATGCATGGATACTGTCACATTTTCCACACGCTGAGTACTTTGGTGTCTCGCATGTCAGTTTCACATCAATTTTAGTTTGGAAATTCAATTTTGGTTTTTCCGTTATTTCTCTTGAGCACAATTCACGAAATCTTGCCTTTTTCCACTTTTTTACAAAAGTTTTATTTTTTTTCTTGAGCTGTTGCTCAAGCAAACGATGTGTTGAAGACTGACCAACTTTACTTAAGATGCTCAGGGGGCAAGGGGATAATGATTTTTCAGAAATTAGCGAATTTCTGGCGAGTACCGTATCAGAATTTATCCTATCATAATCATGCGAAGAAATAGATGAAACAGAGCCTGTTATGCGAAGGGAATCATTGTTTCTACTTGTAATTGTTGAAATACTTTTGCTACGGTTTGCTTTTTCTTGTTTGTATACTATTGAAGGACAATCGTCAATCATGGAGTTCAACATTATAGGCTCCAAGTTTTCGGAGTTTATACCGTTGCGTTTTTTAATTATTTCATTGTTTATTAAGCCTCTTTCATCAAATTGGACGAGTTGTTTTGTTTTATGAACTAAAGGTACAATCCTCTGATTCACCTCCATCTCTATAAGATCTTCACCTCGATTCCATCGAGCGCCTTGCTCTTCACACCCTTTGCAAATTAGCTCAAAAACCATTGCCTTCAATTTTTCGAATGAAACGAATTTGTTATTCACGTATCTTTCGGGGGAATTTAGCTGATGATACTCTACGTCCTCTATGTGATTCTGGTGCTTTTTAATAACATTTGAAGCCAGTGGTTGCTTCTGTTGTGCATTGTTATCGGCTGCTGCCTCCTTTCTGATTTGGGTTTCAGGAATGAAATTTATAGGTCTCACACTCTTTCTTGTGTGGTTTTTGTCATATGACTTACTTCTAAATATTGCAGCTGCGCTAATTTGTGAGTAATTCGTTCGCTCAGATAAGTCTGTTCGTATATCGGTAATCGTCGAATCACATGCTACAAATCTTTCTGGCGCAGCATTGCCGTCATTAATGCGACTTGTCAAGTTTGCTTTTTCTTGTTGGTTCATGACAGAAGTAGAGTCTTGTCGCTCAATTCCATTCGTAGCATTGAGCTGTAAACAGCTTTGTCCAATATTATTACTAGCTGACATATTTCCATATTGCATGGGAACAATGTGGCACATGTCTTCTGAGCGATCGCTAAATCCTTGCTGCTCATGAGCGAGCTGGACGTAGCATTTTAAATCAAACATTACCAGTTTTACACTAGTCATTTCTTCCATAAAGTTATACAAAGTAGCATAGCCCTGTTTCTGCAGCATCCTTTCCAAGTCTATGCAATTTCCATACAAATTATTCCATTCTTTTGGGATTTGAATTAACGGAACACCCAGAAAAACTTTTCTTGCTTCACCTTGTGGATTCTTGTGATAAGATGTTATCAGCTGAATAAGCATATTCTGTAAAAGCTGCTTATTTGTTGTAAGCAATTCGTTAGAACTGCTGCGTAAAGGTGTAACGCCAGCCTCTTGAAATTTTTTTGGATCTAGCGGTGGCGACATGGCTACTGAACCTCCTGATTCTCCATTTTTCAAGTACTGCAGCATCACATGCTGCGTTTTTCTATCATATCTCACAACAGGAAAAAGTGTTTCGACCAACGATTCCAAATTATCCATTCCTATACTTTTCAAATCGAGGAAACGATTGTAGCGTTTGCAGTACAGACCAAATATTCGTTCTAGGAGAATGCTTCCCCCTTCCATCTCCCTTAACAGTCCAATCATGTTATGTTGCACCTCCCTGTAACCAAATGCAAGCGAGGTGTAAAGTAGTGTAGAATAATGATTAGTTTTGATGTATGACGCTTTCATTATATTTTTACCTTAAAGTATCGGTGCCTGTAGTGTCTTCACTTTGCTTATTCGTTTCACCAGGGAACTTGCCACTAATTCCTCTTGAAGAAAGTCTTTCATTTGTTGGTAATAATCTAATATAAAATGATAATGCGCAAAAATTGCAAAAAATCAAGTAGCAAGAGAATAACGTCGTGTAAGCTAATCACCTCCTAAACGTTGAAAAAGTAGTTCTTTTTTGCCACTGCCTTTTCGGGTATTGCACACTGGAATAGTCTTGCCTGACGATATCAAATGCTTTTGCTAGAAGTAAATCATTTTCTCTCTCTAGTGGCGCTGTAGAATTCTCTTTTCCGAATGCCATGTGTTGACTAGAACCAAGTAATGTAATGTTTTCTTGATCGTCTGGAAATGGTTTGTTTTGTGACTTTTCATTGGAATCCATCGTTAAAGAGACTGCGTGGACCCTCTGCATTGGTCCAGTCATGGATTAAAAGAACGTAATTTTATTTTATAGAAGCAGATATCATGAACCAAAAATACAAACGTATCTACTTTATGTTCCGGTTATATATTGGTAGCTTACGTCTTCAAATTTTTGCTCTCTGCAACGTAAGGATAGAGGGGTCAATGTTTTACGTGGAATTAATTGAATGTATGCTCTTGGCATATTTTGCGCAAGGCGCGAGCATTGGAGTAATAGTTCACGAGAATAAATTGTCCTCCAACACCTCCTGTATTAGTATAAACATTTTAGAGGGTATTATCTTCTCTCTCTTTTAATTTGACAATATAATCAAATTCAATCAATCAAATTGTAAATATCAGCTTTCTATATTCAATAATTCGATACTTTTATTTATAGTAGGACTGGTAGCTCGTAAGGTTCTTTGGGAAAAACATACATACCTCGCTGAAGTGTCAGTTTTTTCTTTTCCAGTTGTGATGCTTATGAGAGTTTCCTCCATTTTATGAGCAACAGGGGGAAATGTTTCCTGCCAAAGTAACTCAGTGCAAGAGGTTAAAGCATTGGATAAGGGCAACTAAGATAGGAGTATTGCTAATCAGCTTGCAAAGTGAATACTCTACGCTAGTTTAACCTCAAGAAAAGTGTATAATTGTGTTGCTTCAAACTGTAATAGTGGGAAATTAAAAAAATAAACTCCATTACCTTATTTTCTTTCTTGCTCCATTTTAAATCTCTGCTAAAAGCAAACTGTTTCCCATTAGCATTACAGTCACTTCTTGTTTTGATATCCATGGAAGGAAAAATGCATAAAAGTATAGACAAAAAGTTTTAATTTAAGTAGATTTTACCTTGAAAAAAGGCAACAGAAAGATAAGGGAAATATGCTGGGTTGGAGAATCAAAATGTTTGTATGAGTTAGAAGCTTGTGCTAGATACTTTCAAGAATACTGACGAATTTGTTAAATAGATTCTCTGTATTGCGGTAAAAAAATTGTCAATTGAAGAGCCATAAAAATAATTTGGTTCAAATATTTTAATGCTTTTTGTTTGCTTTGTTTTTATACGGCTAATTGAGTGCACTGATGATAAAAGAGATATGTGTCTATACTCAATATTTGCACATGAAAATTATTGCATATCTTTCAACTCCCTGTTTCACTCAAGAAAACTGCCGGCATGGTAATGCCTTCACTTTAATTTCTGAGCATAATTTTTGATGGATATGAGAAAAGCATTCATTAATTGAAGTGGCTAAAGTAATGATATAAATAGTTTGAAAATGCCTAAATTTAAGTAATTTAACCGAAGTATTCCTATACTTTAGTCTTACGCTGTAAGCTCTCACAATAATTTTTGCTAACTATTACTGTTTCAGAAACATATTCTAACTAAAAATAATATTTTTTATTACTATTAAATCATTTTAATTTGTAAATAAAAAAGTTGACTAATTCAAAAAAATTATAGCTGCAATAATGCATTATTGCTGCTAAGCCATATGTTGTAAATAAAAATGAGCTTTACAGAATACAAAAAGTAAGCCTTGCATTTGAGGTTTTGTGTATTGGAAATTCCGATGCGAGTTTTTGTTAATTTGTGGTTATCATTTTACATGTAAGCAGCAATCCTGTATACATCAAAAAAAATTAAAATTGATAAAAATTTCAGCATCTTTTCTTTAGCCAACATGTTCATGCCCAAAAATTTTGTCGAAATATAAAAATTACTTTTACATGCTGCAATCAAAATTTTTCTAAATGCTGGTAAGCACATGAAATTGATAGCCTTGATGGACAAATAATTTTGAACCAACAAGTAGTAACTTCAAATATTGATACTCTAATTATTTCTAGATAGACACAGTTTGAATGTTGCTAGTTGTGTACCTGGCATGTGGAAATCTTTTCCCTAATTGCTAGAATGCATTTAGTAACGTGTGCTGTCTCTCAACATAAATTGCTTATAAATTCATGTAGAAAAGATGCCATAGTATATAATTAGGGGTTGTTTGCAAGTAATACTGTAGCAATTCGTTTTAATATTCTAAAAAATACTCATAATAAAGGTTGCTATAATGAAATGACATCACACGATAATATGCATTTGAAAATAGACATGTCAAATGAATTGAATTTGTTCAAACGTAGATTTTCTTTTGAATAGAGTTCCAATGCCAATTGTGTATCAGTAAATTTTTTAAAATCTAGACTCAATATGAATTCCTATAATGAATACTCCAATTAATTCAACAAATCTCTCAACTCCTAATTAGTTACTATATCAAAAAATTTGGTTTTACTTTAGGCAGTTCTTTTTTTATTCGTAATACAAATCATGAAAAAGCTGTATGATCTCTTAATGCCGATATCTGCGAAAATGTTTTTTAGAGTCTACAGTGTATAATAGTCATCTTGGCCAAAAGTTCAGTATACAAAAATAGAATAGAAGCTATCAATTGATTCTCCCTAATTTTATATAGCTACTAATGGTGCAAACTAACTATGGTGACCTCACTGATAATAGTTATGATGAATTTTTTGCTTATTTTTGAACAAATATTTTTATGAATGAATTAAAATCAACTGCCCTATATATAGTCAATACAAATCTTGTGTTTGCAATTATTTCGGAATGGAAATACCATCTGATTGTATAGAGGGAGTATCCCTTTTGAGAAAATAAAGGACTGGATTGAAGAAGCTTATGTGTTCTCTGAATAACTGCATTCTATACCCGCTAAAAAGTTTAAATATCGTTGTATAATTAAACATTTAAAATAAATGAATGGTACCGCAATGGTTATAGATGGAACTTAATCAACTAACACCTTTAAAAATAAGTAAACCAATGTATAATACATCTGTGTATAATAACTTTTAAAAAAATAAATCATCTTGGTAAATAACAAGAGTCGTTTTTCTGAAACAGATGCTGAAATTTGCATATAATAAGTAAAACAGCAAGACCAAATCATTATACTACTATAATCTGTGGAAATAGAAAATGTAGATCCTGTCGATCAGCTATAAACACCATTAGAAAAGAATCATTTTGGGTGATCAAAGCAAGTATGTACCTTTACAAATTTGAATTCGCATGGCATTTCTTGTATTGAATCTCTTTCATAGACAAAGGGTTGTTTTGATCAAAATCCTAAGTCAAATACTTGTTCGAGTACAAGTATTTAAAAAGGGTACGGTCAGCAGACTGCTGCTAGTTTTTGCACCGAACCCAAATGGATTACAGTGCACTTTGAATTTAAGAACGAGGCGACAATAACGCCTACAAAATAAACAATGCCTTTCCGAAAAACACCAAGCGAATACGCTGCAACAATGCTGTGCACTAGCAGCAAAGCAAGGGTTTTAATACTAAAGCATTATGTCATGTTTCTATCTTTTAAAAGTAACACAGCTAGATTGCTGAAAGTCGCAAGTGACGCTTAATTTTCTCAGTCCGTTGATTTTCGACCCGACTGTTGTCTAGCTGAAAGATACTAGAGTAAAAATATACATTGGAACCCGTTTTTGCTATGTATATTTCCGCGTCAGCGCTCCATTACGTGTAATAAACTTAGTGAAAGCAAACAAAATATCTCGCCAATTATAAATTATTTCAGCATGATCAGAATAAAGGCTCAATTTTGCAACATGCCTAATCATTATTCGTTTTACCGATAGTGCTGAAGAATTGGACAGTTCATGTTCAATTTCTGTAGTATCAAATCGGGAAATTTAGAGTTACGCGCAACATTTTTTACCTGAAATTTTTCTTAGTTGTCAACCTGTCCTTATCTTAGGAGCTTACTAGTTTAGGCGGCTAATTGCTTTTCATCTTATTTGATTAATCGGGTTAAAAGCACTTTCTCACAATCTTGATTACCATGGCTTGAGATTGATAGAAAATAGAATTAATGCGTTTTATTTTTACTTATTACGTATTAGTTTAGTATCAGTAATATTTGACAAACATAAATAGGGCATCTAGCAAATCCATTTGACGTAGGAAAAACACCATCAAACAAAGTGGATGTTTTTACATTTCTCACACAGAATTTCTATACGTCTGGACGTTCTTTGTAAATTGGTAAGGATAAATGTAGAAGCGGTATTTTCCAAAATGGGATGCGCTGCAAACAAGCATAAGCAAGAGGTAGCACCTTTGGAAGTTAACGGCGCTGGCCAAGGAAAAATTGAAAAACCTGTTACCGTATCCCCAATAGATGGAGTTCCTTCACACAAAGCAGATGGCGTAGAGGCCAAAGTAGAGGACCATGACACTTTCGGTTCTTCGTGCGCACCACCTGCAGGTGTAAGGGGAGGCAGTCAGCTTTTAGGTGGTCCTCCCGTTGGACTTGAGGATGTTCCAGGAACACCGTCTACGCATGGTCGAATTGTCCGACCCGAAGTTACACTTGTTTCAGGCGCTGTCTACATAGGGCAATGGAAGGTAATAGAGCACAGGGAAACAACTAGGTTATTATTATAAAAGATAAAAAAGCCATTCATTAGCCCAAAATAAAGAATGCGCTGTATTATTGCATTCACTTGGTGATTACAAGATAGAAACCACTTAATTTCTGACAAGAAGCGGATTTATTGTTTTAAAAAAATACATGATACGCAGAATGCTGCCAATAATTTATTTTACAATAATTAATATAGGGTAACAAGCGCGATGGAGAAGGAATTATTACGTGGAAGAACGGTAGTACTTATGAAGGGCAATTTTCAAATGATTGTTGTAGTGGTAAGTTAATTAGTTTTATTGCATCCTTTTCTCTCTTTACTTGGGTTCTAAAGAAGTAGTTATTCAGCTTTACTGGCGTGATAATATAAACAGTGTATCCTTAAGCCCATACACTTACATTTTTCATGTCAGTGAAGTAAGAACCTTTTCTATGTTGCATTTCCGCATTAAACAACTAATTTCAGAATGGCCCCAGAGAAACCAGGAGCTGATATCTCTTGCATATATAGAACAGCTCATTTGTGCGTCTCCTATTCTTATTCAATCTGTTCGATTCAGGAAATGGTGATTGGCATGATTCCACCAATAATTCTTATTCTGGACAATGGAGAAACGGTGTTGTGCACGGCATAGGGGAATATATAAACAAAGATGGATCAAAGTTAGAAATTCAAGCACTTTATTTCAAAAACTATTACGACAAAACAGTATCAAAAAATTCAGAATTAATCAGAATTTTAATTATTGCACGCCAGCAGTGTATATATAAAGCCAGTTGCTCCAATTTTAAAATAAACGCTTATTCAGATACAATGGTTCCTGGAATGAAGATGCCAAACATGGTGATGGTATAGAAACATGGACAGATGGGACGACATATGAAGGGCAATTTAAGTCAGATTTCACATTTTTATTTGCAAAATATCTAACCGTTTTTGAGCGATACACTGGATGATATCGCTACTTTGCCTCTATGTTATAAACTTTCCAGGGATGGTGATAAACATGGTGAAGGGATTTTGTCGTTTCCTGATGGATCTACATACTACGGGCAGTTTCAAAAGGATGAAATGAGTGGTAAGCTGCTAGTATTAGCTTTTGAATAAACTCAAACTTAATTCTTTCGACCCAAAACTCATTGCAAATCGATGTACCCTTTAATTGTTGGAAACATACTGTAACATGATATTTGAATTAAAAAAACTGAGCTAGGCGTTGGTTCTCTAGTAGTCACAAACGCATTGCATGTCAAAAAGTTACTACTTTTTGCTGAATAGACTAGATTTAATGTTGAAATCGTTCCTTCTTCGTCTAAGCAGTAAATTGACGAATTCCCACCTCTCTAACATACATTTTAGCTTTCAGAAGCACATACTTTCTTTATTTTACCAATTCATAATACCACATCCTTTTGTAACTTTTCTAGGACAAGGAACTTATAGATGGAAAAATGACAGAATTTATCAAGGGATGTGGAAAACAAGTCAGATGCATGGACAAGGTACTTATAAGTGGCCAGATGGACAATTCACAAAATATGTTGGAAATTTCAGCGAGGGAAAAAAGCATGGTAAAGGAAGGCTGTTTTATCAAGATGGCCGCATATATGACGGAGAATTCAAGAATGGATTGCAAGACGGTAAAGGGAACGAAATTTGGCCGAGCGGTGAAAAGAGAACAGGTATTTCTACCAAAGTGTTACGTAACTAGCGTAATACATTTTCTTTCCGCACTCTTTCATAAATTAACAATGCCTTTTTATGTATCATCTTCTCATATTTTATTATACAAAAATAACACAATCTCGCAATGGAAATGCCCCCCTGTTCAGGTGAATGGAAAAATGGACGGCATATTAAATGGAACCAAAAGATCGATTTCGAATTACAGGCAGCAAAGACAGCAGACGAAGCTGAGGAACAATACGAAACATCAGTTTTCTCAAATCCTGATGCATATACAGGTTACTTCAAGGTATGCCAAAACATATTTAGTTGCAAACTGAGGGAGCGGCAGTTTTTATTCGTAGGAAAACTTCGTTTCTGTGATCTCGCACTATACACAACTCTGTTTGTTATCTAACCTTTGTGTAAATTGTTTTTCGAAACGGATTATTGTATTCCACTCCTTTTTTAACAAATTGTCATGATTCAGAAACGAATAAAAGAAAGAGCGCATCTTTCAACTGGTATATTGGCCAACAAAGAAGGGGCAAAAACAGCTACAGCCGAATAAATGGTATACAACCAGAAGAAATATTGCTCATACATTCGACTTAAGGCACTTTCCTATCAATTTTCAAAATCTTCCCACTCAAGCATTTTACGAACAAGATCAATTTAATGAAACCTATTTATTTGGAAAAATTATTACTATAGAGTGATACATAAATGCTATAGCTTTTAGTAGGTACGTTAATACTTTTTCTTCAAGATTTTTACATCAATTTTGTCGATTACTTATGACGAGCGAGATGCATCGCAATATTATGAAAATTGTTTCCACCCCACCATTCGATAAAATAATAGAACACAATTACGAAGGATCAATTAATAGTAATGCGACGGTTCAAAACACGAGTAGGAAGCAGAAAGCCGGCGAATGTTTCACCGTGAAATTAAGCAACGCAACGAGCATAGTATGCTTTTTAAGATATGAAAATAACGGGCATAAGAAAATAGGACATACCTATGAGCTATGTTTCGTTGCCAAAGTTCTTACTCAGTACAAATTTCCGTAGCAGATTTACAACTTTTCATGCACAGAAAGTGCCAATTCTCTAATTTCTCAACCAATCATTATTGAACGGTCTAACCAAAAATTACGTTTGCAATACGAGAACAGAATGACATGATATTTTTGATAAATTCTTCAGTTTTCTGAAAGCATTCGTATATTCTACGGTCTTCATTAGGATATCCTTCCAAAATACACTAATGGCGCAAAATGGTAAGGTGCAGTAAGAGCATATGGGTCAATACAAATACCATGCTACTGATTGATTGGCTGTACTATCCATCCATCGACATGCAAGTTAGCGCAATCTTCGTGCTTCTCGTTCTGTTTCCAGCAATGCAAGAATGTCACCTTCTCTAACGGGGCCCTTTACATTTCTTATGAGAGATCGTCCAGCCAATTCTGAATCCACACCCATAAATTGGACACGCACTTGAATAACACCTCCTCTTGATCCTGTTCGACCCAAAACTTTCTCCACCTTGGCTAACTTTGGTTGCTCCATGCTGAGTACAAAAATATGAAATAAAAAACACTACGTAAATAATAATTAAGCAGTAGCCATTGTATATACCTATTTAAGAACATCCATCAAACGTTATGGAAGTATGACACTTCGTAGGTTCATGTCATGTCGGCTGTTTCTCATCACTTACGAACGAAAAGGAAGTGTTACACAAAATGTAGAAAAGAAGATAAGGAATTTGGCATCATTGAAAGAATGAATCACACAGCAAATTACTTCTATAAAGATGTAAACAGAAAGACCATTGTATAAAGCAAGGAAGAATAGGAAACGCAGTACTACTGACCTGCGCAATACCAACAAATCGTCGGACTGTAAGGCAATAACTTTACTAAACCAAAAGAATTGAAAGAGAAGAAAAGAAGATAGATGGATGAGTAAACAGCAAGAAGATATACGGAAGAGGAAATAGCCAAAAGATATATATGGAAAGTTCCAAAAAGTTTCATCGGTAGATTGTCAGAAGTTGATCATATCGAAGACTCACAGCTGAAAAGTAGCATGACAACATTCAGCAGAAAGGACGAGGAATTAGCACCGCAATAACTAGGATGGGGACGAGGGTGGGCCAAGGTGAGACGACTGAAAAGCACAAGTCAGAGGACGCTGCTTACGCCACATTTTCAACGCGTTTTAGACAAAATTGACATGGTTTTGTAACCTGTGGCAGTAAAGGCTCTTACATGCTAAGAAAGTATGCTTAAATGTATTTTATTAAACTATAAAATACTACATCGTAACAACGAATTAAGAATACGTTTTTGTTTTGCTGTCCCGAAAATAGCATGTAGCTCCCAAATATAACGAACGCTCTCAGCAGATCTAATGAAGCAATCCGGGTAACAAATTTAAGGCTGTTAAAAACAGTAAATTTCGCCCGATTAATTAAACACATTATGATAAAGTCCATTAAATCTGCAGTACTGCCTTATTCACTAGTATGCATGCTTTCACGAATTACTCTATACAACAACCAAATAACACTTCCCTGCTGACATGCACGTATGTGTTGACTAAGTAATCTTTCGAGCAAAGAAACAACGTGGTTCTCAGTCGTAATTATTTGGAAATTGAAAACACCCAATTCATTGATAAATACATGTCAAATTGCCTGTAAAATCATAATAATCACTTTTGAAGTTTTCACTAAAGTTCTGCCACTAAAATATCACTTGTTTTTTTGGAGACAATGATGCTTCTTTCTGATTTCTGATAAAGGTGATGCTGCCGTAGATAAATACAAGTCAATCATCGCGAAATATGCTGATTAATATGATACTCTCTTGGATTTTTCTGTAATAGGGCAACCGAGGGTAGAAAATATGTGTTTCCTCACATTTTTGCGTCATCCCTGCAGCCTTGCTAATAGTATAAAATACTTTCAGCCACAAAAATTGGTAATTGCTTAAACATAGGTAATGGCTCCACCTCCTGGAAAACAATTTAAAGTGCGTTCAAACCTGAATTAGTTAGCGAACTATTCTCCTCGCATGAAGGATGATCTTTCCTGCGGAGAACCGAATTCGAAAGTTACACATTGATTACGACGGCACCGCGCCAATTGATTTAGCAAGTACCTAGCATGGACAGTACAAAATGTTTACGGTAACGAATGAATAATTATTTTCGACTGAAATGCGATGAACTCCCCCCGAACCCCTGTACAACTGATGAATGCGGTAAATGTATGGTATGTAAGGTAAGCAACGACTGCATGGAATACGCTGGTTACCTTCTTTTCCTTCTTCTTTGTCACAGTTCTTTTACCTCAAAAACTCGATGTTTTTCTATGAGTGCAAGCTTACCTTATTTCATTTCATTCTTTAGCCTCAACTTGCTTCTACCTTTATTGATATTTCACTTTCGCCTTAGATTTAAGGATACGTTCTTCTTGTCCTCTTCATTCTGTGTTCTCTTCTAGTTAATATTTCTTGCCTCCTTTTTCTTTGCCATATTGCAGTTCTTCTGTTTCTGACATGCTCTCATTTTTGTTTCTTTAAATTTCTTAAAATACTGTTCTTTTGTGCATCTTTTTTGAATTCATTTCTTTAATTTATGCCCCAATTTTTTCGCTTTGGTTAATCAATACCATTATCCAGTTTCTTCACGCAGTCAAGAACTCGTGTCTATTTTAGTAACGATTTGGCTCCTCACTCCATTAATGTTAAATCTTTGTACACTTTAAAATGTCTTCATCGGTAAGGACATAAAGTGGTTTTGGTATAAGTGGTTTTAGTTTGCGCTGAATCAGTGTTTGTAAGGGAATACTATTTTTTTCATTTTTTGCGAGTAAAAAGGGATTTCTTATGCTTGGTAATAAAATTCTATATTCGAGTGATGAAATTGAAGCAGATGATTGGGGGACTGTGCTAGAAGCGCATTAATTTTATGTTTGAGTAGGTGTTGGGGTTAGGAGTGTAACATGGAAATGATGAACTCCTTTGCTGCATGGAAGTGCCACTAGGATAGCTATGATTTAGAGGAATGGAGTTTTTTTTTCTTCTTCATATCATTTCATATAACTTTGGTATAATCCTCCCAGCAACTTATGGGAAATATATTTTTGCGCCATTGCAAGAGAATTTAGTGTTAATTCCAATGTTTTTCGACTCTTTCTTGATTATCTTAATTGATTGCAGCTTCCATTCGTTTATAGGATATAGCCTGAAAGCATGCGTAACGATGATTGCATGTGTTTTATTTCTTCTACTTTTTTTAAAGAACCTTTGAACAATATTCAGTTATTTATTTTGTTACTCTTTTTCTTATACGCGAGTGTAGCTCTTTTAAATAGCTGCGGTTGGAATACATTTAATGATATATGTTTGCATTTAGAAAATGTTTCTGAAGCTATGCAGTTTTTCCTGTGATTCATAGCTTCCACAGCAAAATAAGAGTCCTTCGATTTATTCTTATTTTATTCGTCACAAGAGTAAAATTTTGATTTTTCGTTTGTTATTCAAAGCTGTAGCCATTCAAAATAGCTTTGCATGGCGCTATATAGAAAGTATTCTGAAATTTATTTACTCCTCTCCCCTATCCCTTTTGTGTTTGAGCACTGGTAGTGAATTTTATTGTTATGTGTGTAAGATATTATGCGATATTTTAGTTTGTTTGGTGTATAGAATTATCCATTGCTGGTATATAAATTTCAATTTTTTTGGTTTTCAGGATAAATCGTGCCGTGTGTATGTTGGCAATCTTTCTTGGTATGTCACTGAGGAAGGTTTAAAGGAGCATATGGAAACTGTTGGAAAAGTTGCAAAAGTTCAGATTTTTAAGTATGACGATGGTGCTTCGAAGGTATGATTTGTTAAATAATTTATACAGTCTAATTTTGTATAAGATTTCCCGTTTTATATTCTTTTAGCACCCCATGGCTGTCTGCTTTCAGTACGAGAGAGTTTTATCATTCTTATAGGAAATGCTATGGCAGTGAATCGAGTTTGTTGTGTGTGTAAAGTTTTCAAAAATATTCAAAGTAGAGGAAAATTAACACTATGAATGAATTCACGAATGGATTTTCAGTTTTAGCGATTTTACTTCTCTATTTCTTGCCCTCTGATTTTTTTGTATTCGCATTCGATGTGTCGTACAAATCATGAAAATATATTTTCAATGAATTCACGACGTTTGTATCCTTTTCAATTTTTTAGGGTTGTGGATTAGTTACTTATTCCCAAGATGAAGAAGCCCGAAAAGCTATTGCTGAATTGAATGATTCAAAAGTTTCTGGTATGTTAAAGTGGCGGATTCAGTTGGCAATTATGCCCATTTTAGAGTAGGATCCCATCCACTTCTTGATGTATTTCACTTTATTCAAGTTTTACTATACTAATTCACATGTTCTTTTTTACATCACCTTGACCACTGGATTCCTTTCTTTTCATTAATTTTAATCTACTGGTACCTTTGAGTAGGTACAACTAAATCGAGAGGCAGTAGAGATGAAATTTCCTCTAGTTTTCTCAAAATCGGGCTGCACTGTTTTTTTGCTATCGCAGGATTCGTATTTTTTTGAAGATTGTAGGGTGCATTTGTATGTTTATGGTGTATATATTTTTTGATAAACTCTTCCTCCTGTAGATGTCGTTTTATTGAACATCTCTACTGCCATCCTCTCTCGTTGAGGGGTACGTTACGGAAGGCGATTAATTTTGCGTAAACTTCATGCTAAAGAGATTTCATTAAAAATGTATAGACTCCTTTCAAATGTTTTTACTTTTATATTTCCAACAATCTAAACTGTGTCTTCTCTATATAAATATTCTTTGGTTATTGTTACTTCAGAGCGAATGATATTTGTTCGTGAAGATAGGGAGGAAACGGAGGGTGTTGCAGCCTACGGTACTGGGCGTACTTATCGCCCTCGCTCTGAAGGAAGGTGAAGAAATGTTTCAAGGATGTTTATTTCTGAAAAATGTTAATCTCAGAGTGTGTATGCTTCTAATAACGAGTTGTGTGAATCTGGAAAGTTGTTTCAAAGTTTATGTTTACATTTTAGTAGTTTTTCGTGTGGTATGCATTTTATTGTGTTCTCTCTTGATGACATTCTCCTTTAATAAGGGTACTGTCAGTGTCTGTCATGCTTGAAATAGAATAAAATTATGAGAAGTTTTTTCCATTTTATAAACTCATGGATACACTCTAGTGTAATTAATGGAAATAATTTAAAATGGATAAAGGGCGTCTGTTCATTTTTTTTTTAATTTTAAAGTCATTTATAAGGGGTGGGATGCATTTTAAAGTTGAAAGTTTATGGGTACGTGCTGTGAACGCAAGCATAGAGTTTGGAGCAAGGAGAACTCGAAGAAGAAGATAGATTTATTTTGTTTTTTTACTTAGAATTTCTGTCATTTTGTTTTTATTACTTTAGAGGTGCAAGGCGTTTTTCTCGTGGCAATCGATTCAGAAATTCTCGCTACAATGGAGATCAAGCGGAGGAAGATAATCCTGTACCAGCCAATTCTCGGTAAATACATCTCTGATCCTCTATTGTTTTATATATATTTTTTTTATACTTTACACGGAAAGAAGTTGAAGATTTTGTGTTTTGTAAACTTTTTTCTTATTTATTTAGATGCCTGCGTAAGATAGATTGAATATGACGTTGAAAGTGAATTTTTTGATAAGAAGAGTAGTACATTATTTTCACTCTAATTGTATTTTAGTATGAAGCATATTTTTCTATGACGTGCATCTAAAAAAATCATCACCATCGATCTCTGTAGCCTCTTGTTTTTTATAAGTTTTGTATTTTGAAACCTTTTGTGATAGTTTATCTTATTTATGTAAATCCTATAATCTTTCTGTAGTTATTTTTCTCATTCTATGTATCTATTTCTTCATTTTATTATAATTACATTTTTGGAATCAGGAGAGGTGGTCGTGGAGGATATAATCGCCGTGGCTATGGCAGAGAATTTTATGGTAATTCTCGCTTCAATAATGGAAATCCATATAAGCTTAGTGTCACCAACTTGAATCCAAGCACTACATGGAAAGATTTGAAGGATCTTTTTCGAGAAGCGGGAGATGTTACGAGGTACAGTAAAATGAAGGTTCATACAATGCAATTTATACTTGATGAAGAAGCAGTGAGGGGTGCGTATGGAAACATCAGCGCTTCTACTGCCTGTTATATATATATACGAGATGTGATGGAGTGTGTGTGTTTTGTTAAGTTTGATGCTTATATTTTATTATCCAAACTCTGTGGAAGTGATGTTTTTTAGTGTCTCGATTGGGAATTTAAAAAAAAAAAATTTGGTTTTTGCGCTGTACATACACTTGATAATACATGATTTCACTTTGGTTGTTGTATTCAATGGGGCGAAGAATTTTATTTTTTTCTTCATTCTACCGAATTATATTACTATTTTTTCCTGTCAGAGCTGATGTTATCCCTTCAGCGGATGGAGAGCGAAGTGGAATTGTTTTTTTTTCGAACTTGGCCGATGCTCAAAATGCCATTGGTATGTCTGATGCTGTTAAGATGAAAAATCTTTAGTAAAACGGGGATTCTATTTTTTGTGATGGGCTACGGTAGAATTTTGAAATTGTTTTTAAAAACACATGGATTCCACCGTCTATGCTTAAGGATTTTTTTTTTGCAAACGTGTAAGAATTTCCAGAGATTTCTATGCCTCTCTGGCTTTATGTTTTTGGAATAGATAAAATAAGTCTATCTTCTATGCCTTAAGATGTGTAAAAGTTTTCATTCTGCGTATATCCCAATGAAGATAGGATGTGCGTACTATCTCCTATTCTATTTCAGAATGTTGAGAGTTTTGTATATTTTTTCCTTCTTAGAAACATTGGATAATAGAGATCTTCGTGGATCACGGATTGCTGTGAGCATGGAAGCCGATGCACACGATTCTAGTTAAATGGAGGATTGGAACCTGATCCTACGGATCACTGCTACCAAAAAAGCAAATACGGGAAAGTTATAAATAGTATATGTTTATAAGGAGGGAAGAAGAAATTTACGTATTTCTCATATCATTATTTTGCCTTTTGTGGTCATTCTTTCTTATCATTTATCTTCACATAGTGTTTGTTCTTGCATAAACGTTGTCGAGACTTCATGAAATTACCATCGGAAATATTTTATTACTATTTTCCTCTATTTCACATGATACTTCTCCCTTTATTTCAAAAACCGTACGTATTTTCATACAAACATTGAATGGGTACATTTACATTCATGAGACGATGAAATAGGGGATTCTACATGCATTAAAGAGGAAGAAGCGATTATGCGAAGATTTGTTTCAACGCAAGAAGTTTTTGCAGTCTTAGTATGGCTCTATAGTTATTCTTTTGATTTAGAAGTGTAAAAAAGCGGAATATATTAGGAAGAAAGTGCGTAATTGGATATTACACGAGTATGCGCAGTGTGTGTTTTTAAAATCTTCTTTATTTTATTTATTGGGATATTTTTGAGGATGTTACTTTTCTACTTTATATTTTTGCTGACCTAATTGCATTGGAGGAGAGTAGGGAAAGATAGCCTACCGCGGTATATTCCAAATTATTTCAATTCGTGTGTGGATGCATTGCGCAATCCTGTTTTCCTCACAAATGGATGAAGACATGTATAGTTTGAATATAAGCAATCGAGATAACTTGAATAAATTAGTAATGGGATATATGTTCAACGTATGCATTGCTTTCTTTATGGAAAGAGGATTACGTTGTAACTAATCTTATTTTTGAAGCAATCATTCTTTGTTTTTCAGGCGTTTTATGTTCGTTTTATACGTTTACTATTTTCTATTATGCTGTTTTATTTTGGAATAAAAACTCCCGCTTCAATATCGTTTCCACTGTGAAATACATGGGAGTTATTTTCCTCATTAAGTTTCTTCTTTATGCGTCTCTTTTTAACTGATCTGTGGAAGATTTTTGTGCAAAAAATCAAAGTTTATCTGGTATATTTAAATTATCTGATGTACCAAGTTTAAAAGTGGCAGGATTTGTTTTTATTGTATTTCTGTATGCTGTAAAAGCGAATGGTTTGAATTAAATAAAATATAGATTATAGAATATATGAGAACACGCAATAGATAGATAACGTTCATTCGTAATTCGTTTGAATGAGTAGGTTCATTGTTTGGTCTTTTTATTTATTATGGAAATTGAGAAATACGTTTTGATAATGGAAATTGGTGTGCTTTCAAAATTTCTCTGTATATACGCAGCTGTCCTATGTGATGGTGGTGGTGTAAGCGAATTGATAAAATGTGTTGAGATGGCAGGTGAAAACAAAACATCTTCTTGGAACGTAATATCCGACTCTTAAAGCTCATCCATGTTCGTAAACAATCAGTAGAAAAATATAGTTTACTGAAATTTAGCTAACATCGAATGGTTTTTGGAAAAAATTCTGCTGGCATGTTTTTGACGCTGCGATACGTAAGGAACAAAATTAAGTTCACCTTTGTCAAAAGAAATTTACTAGGAAAAATTTTAGCTTTTATTTGCACAAAAATTCCGCGGAAAAGTTGTAGGCAACGACAGAAATTGTGTTGTCGCATCAAATTGTCAACTTGAATAAAATTATTTTGTATTTTAGCAAATGCAACGCGTAGTCCCTACGTTTTACGTAAAAAAAGAGTAATCGTGTTGATACCTGTGTGGTTAGGAAGAAATTTTACTGAGCCGGGCGTTTGCAATAGGGCTATAAGAGGTGGGATAAAACAATGTTTTTTCACTTCAGTCATCAGATATAAGGTTTGTAAGATGAGGCAACTACTTCTCAGCAGCCTCTTTCTTAGATTAGCTACGTACTGTTTTCTTATGAAAACTGTCAACAGTACTATTGCAATTAACTCACGCGAAAGAACTATTTTTTAGCCAATTCGAGGTTTCAACCAACCCAGCGGGTCACCACGAGTTTATCTACAGTCACTTTAATGCGGAGACAGGGTTACTGCGCTATGCTTCAAACGTTGAATTAGCCTTCGTTTTTGGAAAAGTTACCCAGCACACAGAGAAATAGGAATGGCTAGATATTAAAAAATTGGAAGCATCAATGTTCTTTAATTTTGTACGTGTATTCATGAACTTTTTCCTACTCACTTATAGTTTCTCTTTCATTTCTAATATTACAGAATAGCAGATCATGCGCATGCCCCACTTTTTTTTCACAAACTCGAACGGAATTTCTACCAACTTCTTTAAAGGAATGAATGACTGCACTTTACTCAATTTTTCATCCGACTTGCGAATAATTTCAACAGGCACAGATCTTTTAAATGGGACAAATTTAATCTATTCAAAACGAAAAGAAAGTTACAGTGAGTGCGAGATAATTTTAAAGTTACAAAGGGCGTGTTTTGTAGTAGCACAAAAACTTCTAAAAAAGAACAGATTGCTACAAAAGATTTGCTCAGTCAAGCTGCAAACAAAAATACTCATATACCGAGGAAGAGTGGCAGTTTATTGGTGCTCATGCGCATTTTTACGTTTTCATTTCTTCTGAGCTACCATCAAGAACTTGTAATAAACAGATGATACAAGACTGCAAAGAAAAGTGAACAGATCTAAAGCCAGGAGCTAAATAAAAAAACTACTCTAAATAAAAAAATAGCGATGACAATACCTAAAACAAAAAATTGAATCAAGAAAAGCATTTGTGGCCTTCGCATCGTAACGGCACAAATGAATAAAAAACAACGAAAGAAAGTATCTTGGATTATTTCATTGTAAAGGAATAATGGAGACAAACGGCCTAACAAACTACGCCCATTTATATAGAACAGATTACATACAAGCTTAAAGCAAAAAACATTCCCCGCAGAGGTTACAACTCCAAAGAGTGACGAAATTTCCTGCTCATTTCTCTATACAGAGAAGTGCCGTAGGAAATTACGCACAAAAACACATAGTTTTAGCAACGGAAACCGACTTTTTGGAGAAGTTTAGGAAAATTTATGGGATAATGCAGTTTTACTCAAAAAAAAAAACAGTAATCAAAAAGTTGCCCGCGGTGCTGCCGATGCTCCCCTACGGACAAAAGTGGCTTAATCTCATCGATCTCTCATTTCACTTTAGATAATACTATGCCCTGTGTCTCCTAGCCTCGACTAACATGAGTAATACGAAGAATGAGTAGAAGCGACATTTACAACAATCCTTGCAAAGGAAATAATGATCTACAGAGCCAAACGGCGACGTGTACTATCAAACACGAGGGAGTTTGTGATGACCAAATAATGCATCATAAAAAAATGAAGTAAATCAAAAACAATGCAGGGAAGGATTATGAAAAAACTTAAAACCAGTACCAACAAGAACGGAGCGAAGTAAATACAATTTTTCGACACACTTTATTTCCGCCTAAATAAGCAGATGAAGGCGTTGCAACATCCCATCTACATTTATTCCTTGGAGGGTATCTCCTCCCTTCATAAATCCATTAAATTAATAGCCATAACATTCATTATCCATAGAAACAACGATAAAAAAAACTTTTTTTAAACATAAAACATGCGTAAGGCCTCTCTTGTCCGTTGAAGATATTAGAATTATCAAGTTATCAACACATTTTCTGTACAAGAGGGAGGATTGGATTTTTCTCAACAGAATGTGTGCAAGAAAAATAAGTATCATGTCGCCTCATAGCTACAGATAAACAAAATTCATAAAATAGAAGAAGCATTTCGTCAACCACTGAGTGTTTTTCGGGGCAAGAAAAGACAAACTTTCTTCCTCTTATTAGAAAGCGGTTAAATGCACGAACCAGGAATAATATTGCATTTTTTGTAAAACAAAAATAAACTTTACATTTTCAAAAAAATAAAAATAAATAGTGACGGATAGAGTAAAGTGTAGGCACATACGATGAATGAAGTACCACCGATAGAAAGGAAGTAGAAGTTTACAAAAAACAAGGCATTAAGAAAGAACAAGACTACTTTCGAGAGAGAAGTAGCAAAGACAAGATAGATTGAAAGAGAGGTTCAAAATAAACAAGGGTTCAAGAAATGAATTTCCTAATGTATTCACGATTTTATACATAATAGAGAATGTTTTGTAGTGTCCATACAGGCGTGCTCCTTGATTTCTCAAAGGTAAGTGTGTATAATGCGTTCTATACGTACTAAGTAAACTTCAGAAAATCTCCATAGAGGGAAACAGAAGTCTAGTCCAATAGTGTCCTTGTTCTCTTTAATATATTCTAGGAAGTGTAATTTTGAAATATGTAAATTTCCAGCTTCACAAAGTCAGCGAGGATGAATCTGGTGAAGACTACATAGCTTTACCCCAAAGATACGATCAGTAGTGGGAGAAAACAAAGGGAAAATTCATACAAGCTCCCTATAAAACATACATCCAATGTGATTTGCAAAAGAAAAGTACAAAAAAATATCCCAAAAAGTTTGGAAACCAGAACATATCGCATATAAAAACAAGATATTCGATGGGGAAAAAGACGATAGAGTGCATGGCAAGCACACCAAAAAAACAAATAGGATACACGCCTTCATAGTAGTGAACTTGTCCATCCACGTGCGTCTTCCAGTCTTGATAAAAAGTTCAGGTTTACGTCTACAGCAACACTCTCTCAATATCCAACGGAAACCACACGTTGGTGCATTCTATCTTGCAGATAGGCACATATAATTCTTTTTTCCTCTAGATTCCTGTAATCTATCTGGAAACAAAAAAAAAGCTACATTTCATCCTGAAATAATAATAAAATTCTCATCATGAAGAATACTCAAAAAAGGAAAATGTGTCAAATGGGGAGCAATCATGAGAATAGGGCAATAAAGAAACGTTTCCAGTGGGCATGTATTCGCCATCGAATGCTTTCTTTTCGAGGGAATCACTAGGAAGCTCCATCTCTCTCTGCGATTGTAGTTCATTGCGAAGATTCCTTCTCTCCGACAATGGATATTGGGAGGAAAGAGTAGATTCATTTTCAACAGTGGGTACATAAGCAGAAATATAGGAGGCCTCTTGTCTTGTTTCAACATTAGAAGGCTGCTGTACTGCATTGATAGAGCTTACACGTTCTTTCACGTACATTTCCAGCAGTCGTAGGTGAGAAAGAAGAAAACGATATTTCTTAGTTAATTGCTCCAGTTGCTGTTTATGGATACATTTTTCTACACAGGCAGCTGGCTCACCGGAAGAACCCTCTTCCCATCCTCTGGTACATGCATCACCAAAAGGAGAGGCCATGGGATTCACCATTGCAGCAGGGAACAGAGGAAGAGGGGCATCACGGAGATGTACATTATTGATCAACTCCTTTGGGATGGATAACGGAGAGGCCGTAGGAACGCCTTCCCCTTGATTCTTGATATTTCCCACTCCATTTAGAGAGGGAGAGAATGGATATTCCCCAAGAGGATTGAATGGATTGTCCCTAGGAGGTGCATGAGCAGACTGTAGGCAAGACATCCATTAACAGAGAGAATAGAGTCCAAACACGCGACAAATTCTTTCACACGAGCAAATTTCAATCCACTTCCTCATATCATAAAATGCCAAACTAGGCAAACGTATTTTTCTTGATAATACAATGAAATCATAGAGAAAAGAAGGAAACACAGCGCTTACCAAATTTGTCGGCGAGAGCGACTGGGCATCCGGAAAAAAACGATCCAAAACAATTTGAGCAGGAGAGCATTGCAAACGCACACTCGCCTTATCCATCTGCGAGGGAGTCTCTGCATGAGGGGAATTGAGTACACCATTTTGCGATGCTAATAGGCGATCGTCATCGAAGCAAAATTCAGCAACTTCCAATGCTTGAACTTCCGCTTTAGTATCCCTCGAAGAATCCCAAAAAGAGGAGGCCTCATAGGAATGCTCAGGCAATTGTGAGCCAGGAGCAATCCCTGTGGATACATTCTCCATACCCACTTGATGAAATTCAGGGGATGAGGCCTGCGTGGATTTCATGGTTGCAGGACTGCGGTAGTGATCCTGAGCTCCCCCTTGCCACAAGCCGTTGTTATAGGAGAGGGTAGCATTCGTGCTGGTAGAACTCGCTAAGGCAGATATCACACCCCTCCCATTCTCTGTAAGAGATTTAGTAGGATAGGAATCCGATATCCCCAAAAGCTCCGTGAGTTGAGATGGCCATGCTCCAGGCGTGATATCGGAAGAATCAGGGGAATAGCGCATCAAAAAGTCTGCATTCGATGCATGAGGAGGGAAAAGTCTGTTAGAAAAAGGATTGCTCGTCGAAGCGGAACTCAATGGAGAAGATAAGGGAGAAGAAATAAGCGTATGAGGCATCATAGTGGGAGAGGAAACAGCACTGGAAGTGCGGGATTTGCGAATCTTCATAATAGACTCCACCTTATGCCGAATTTCTTTGTGTGACTTGTTTTGCTTGCTCAATAAAGACTCAATATGCAATCTCCATCCTTCCCAGAGTATTTCCCATTCCTGCCAAGCCATAGTCGCCTTCTCTTTGTCAACCACATCATGGTAAAAGGCACATTTCTGCAAGTATTCACATATTCTGCCGGGAAAGAGAATAACACGTAGAAACAAAGAAAATAAATTCCGGCAAGATATCTATAAAAAGGCAAATAAACACACTAATCGTCCACACCCATGCACTCTCTATCCTTGGCCAGTACCATGGAACAATGGGTTCTATCAAGAATAAAAAATACCACAGCCTACCATTCATATAGAATACACAAGCTAAAAATATAGCATCACTACGCCGTGTGAATACATTGCAGAAAAGGAGTCCTCCATATTCATCACAAGCAAGTGGCCTAAATTTGCCATAAATTTCGTCAAAAGTAAATTGCAAGAAACTTACCCATCTTTGCATTTCTGGCACGCTTGTGTTTTATATACTATTGGATGGAAAATTTTCTCAAGTTTTGAGTGCGCAAGCAGACAAACACCAGTAGGACATTTTTTGGCGGCTGGACAATCAACTGGTAGGTAAAAATGAATCGACGGGTCACGTCTATCAAATTTTTGGAGATCAAAAGGATTTTCTCTGTCTGCATTAAATGATCGAGTGATGGGTAAAGCGCTACTCATTGTCGATATCTTTAACCCTTGAAAAGCTAAACAATCAGGATATTCGCAACGAGGTTCAGTAATAGCACACATATATATCAAAGTAAAAGGAAAGCATCCACAAGCTTCAGAAATTCAATACGGATCGCAGTAATTCAAGCATCAAAAGCCTTTTACTTGCGTAGTCAATAAAAACGATTCAGTATTTTAATTTTTACATTAACAAATATTCAAATGCGTAGGTAATGGGAGAACGCAGTGACTTACAATCAGGAATTCTATAATTGCACAAAAACGCATTAAAGCAGCTGCATAGAAATCACTTAAGTAACTTCATAAATAGAGAAAACGACATGTTTTAGAATACTTTCTTACAGAAAAAATTTAATTAGCGTTGAAAAAGCACGCAACAAGATCAAAAACTAATATAACTCTTCAAATACGTAGTGAAAATTCACATAGAATAAAATTCTGCTTTGTTTCTACTCGCTTATTACGCTTGACTACATAGGATATAGAACGTATGCGACAAGAAGGTGAAGGAGATGCGCCAATGGCCGAAATGAGGTAAAATTAACTGTAAGTGGTTTCTACAAACGGTATTAAGTTTCTAACCAAGCATCATATACAGCTCTCTATTTAAAAACCTATAACATAGCAATAAACAAAAAATCTTTGCTAAATCTAGTAAATATAAACTTTAAAAAATGCTGTATTTGCAAAAAATTGCGGTTGTGTCAAGCATCATAAAAAACATAAAAAGCCGGGTTCACTGATATCAAAGCTATTTATTAAAAGAAGCACGCTATTTTGAAAAAAAAGGAGCTTTCTTTTATGAGGTACGTTTGCCATAACAAAGATTAAATCAAAAAAGCAGCAAATTTTAAACAAGGCTGCATGCCTTGGCAGTGAGGGAACTTTTAGGAGCGTTTACCAAGCCAATGACGTACTAAATATTATTACACAAACACAAATAAACGGAAAGGAGGCATTCGAATAAATGGTGGATACATTGCACGACAACGCGCTACAAGTAATTTCTGCATATAAAAGCGCTGGAAGAAAAGGTATACTAAAAAAATATAATCCACTCGCTGAATTACTCACATTTCAAAAAAAATCAGTTTAAATATACAGATAATAATAATTCTTCCCTTGCTAGAAAAAGTTTAAGAAAATTTACAAACCTAGAAATTAAAAATGGACAGAAAAAAATCAATGCAAGTCATGACACTTCGACAAGCAAATCAAATGAACCGGAAAGCAATACAAGAAAACAAACATTACAAATTATAAAACACAAATACAAGATCTAAATTTTATCGGACAAACAACGCAAGGAAATATTGAAGAACGCAAAAATCTATTAAATTTCGCTTCTCGCTCTTTATTGCAGTACTGTATTGCATAATAGCTAATATTGGGTTTAAAAAAAATAGGATAGCTTCAAGCTGCAACAAAGTACAAGAATTGATGACAAAATATGAATTAATGAAGCATAAGAGAGGTCTTCGACGGCGCAAAAGTAGAAAATAAATTCGAAAACAGAAATATACATTAACAGGAGAACTTCTGTCGCTCAATGCGATGAACTCAATTGTTCAAGAGAGTGCGATGATATTATTCGGAAAAAGAAGAAAATTGACGGAAACGATATATCAACGCGATATGAAGGCGCGATAATTCTGGAATAGAGGACCTGTACAACAAACATTTGTGACTGATATTGCTCCAGAGATGCTAATTTTTCTATGTCGAAATCACAGCGGCAACCGTTCTAAAAATGTAGTTTCGCGGTAGCGAATGCTGTGCACACAGTCAAACGTCGCGTTAGCTGTTATCAGCCCGCTGCAGATGATGGCTCCGAATATTCACTCACATTTTCAACAGAGGAATACCCGTCGTCTTTGGTTTAGTGCAAAATTTTTTAAACTGGAAGCAGGGGGCTGAAAGGGGAGCAACAAGTTTGAACAAGTAAATCCCGCCTCAAAAAGTAAGTTTGCAAGTGGCCCCACGTTAAATAAATGTTATCCCCCGACCATCCTTTCTGAAAAAGTTCATTGTCAATGCTTTCTTTCCAGTTCACAATCCCAATTCATGACATTTTACGTAAGTCGTTGGCGATCAAAGAAGAGAATGACTAATATTTTGAGATACTACATAAAGTTCCCAATTCTAAGAAAAGCTAACGAAATTATGCTCGTTATTAATGCTACATTCATTCCATCGCTCAGCAAAGCCATATCGGAACGGAGCACGCATCTATTAAATACTAGCAATGCATTTTCTCGTTAAAAGCGATTAGTCACGATTTAGATTAGCATATCTCTCCTTAAAATTTTTTAGCGTATTTTGATCATTTTTTGGGCGTATTTGTTTGTCCTTTGTCCAAATGAACTCTCTAATTTGAGAAATTGAACAAGAAATAATGTGCATATTTAGGAATGATAAAATTTTATAACATCAAAATCTGATAATGTAGGTTCGCCCTCCGTCGTGATTGACAATGCATTCATAATGGGCTACAAAAGATTGTGTAAAATACAGTGTCAATGATTATTTCAAGTATTTCTCACAATAAGATGCAATGATAACGATTTCCCTCTAAAAATACGATGTGCTTGGAGATGATACATCATAGCATTACCAAAAATTCACTAACAATACGTTTCGAATGTCAGATTCGATCATGTCTGCAAAAGAGATTTAACTGTCACTTGAGAAATTTACAAAAGAAAGTATGGTTTTTATACCTTGCGTGTGAGCTGCTATTATCATATTTTCTGGTTCAATAATTTGAAAGAAAGACGCTAAACACAACGCACATACATTTTTAACGAAGTAACCAAAGGCTTCCCCAGAAATGAGTTTACGCGTTACATCTTTTTCTTGAATGTTCAAAACATCTGGTATTCAAAAATAAAGCAAAGATGCAGCAGAGAGGATTTAATATATGTGGAAAGCATGTTTTCGCGTGCCTTCAATTGGTTTAAAAGATGAATTTATAACATCCCTGTTTCAACAAATGTGCCGCCGTGAAAGCACTCAATCAAAATGAAGTACTCATTTATGACAAATAACGAAATACCTTGCTATTCTCTCAAAATCATCTGTGCTCAGCATTGCTTGTCCAACGAATACATTTATAAGACCTGCGCAGAACATAACTGAGATCGACAAGTGTAATTGCTTAGGCATTGTTCCAAATTATTCTTGTATGACAGTAGATAAAAGCAACATGGGATGAAATTTGTTTCTCATGTTAGGCCAGCTGCCGATTATTGTTATTATTTAGAACCTTTCATGGTCATATTCGTATTACTTCAGCTGTATGTACAGGGAGGGCTGCTGCTCAATATGCCACGAGCTCATTGGGGGAAAAAGTACTTGTATGGACGAAGTGACAGTGCGTTGCTAACATTTCGTTTTCCAAGCTGCACAGTAAATATGCAGGCACCTGAAAAGTAGGAAAATTGAAGCTCGATATATTCATGATATATTTAATTACTGCTAGGTAGGGTTTGTGAAAGGCTCATTTTTATCAATATTTTTAAATTGTCCTCGACTTGCGAAGCTTCTTGTGTCAGAGTCACTAATAACTATGCTTAAATACCATTTTTTGAACTGAAATAATTTCTTTCCAAGTATATATTTTTCTATCAAGCTTAAGGAATGCATGACGCTCAAAGTGAAAAAACTTTTAAATTTTATTCACTGTACATAACATAGCAATCATTGGTTGATAGATATCGGTACATTGCACATACCCAACCTCGCGTTAGTGAGCAGCAGTGTTTTATCGACCCTGCGATAATTTTTCGAAATCGGCAGAATGAAGAGTATGTATGTCTCATTCTCGCCTGAGCGTTGTCATTGCTGAGAAATGCTTTTGCAAATAGTTGCAAAAGCATCATACATACTTTGTTTCCCACGTACTTTTCACAAAAAAAGAATCGAGGGAATTTCTATTTATATTGCTTTCTCCTTGTTTCTACGTGGGTGCTTCCATAAATAGCAGCTAATGCGGTTATTCTTTTCTCTTCCAAAGGGAATTTTCAAAAACAATCCATTGTACTCTACCTTAACATCTGGACGGCTATATAGCTGGAAACAATGAGTGACACAACAGGAATTGCTCGGTAACCATTGCACATTTCTGATAGGGCAGATTTTCTGTAAATCAACAAGTGTTTGCGTATCTACTTGTTCATTTCTTTAAAACTATATGCTGCTTACTTAGTCGTGAACCACTTCTTATTCATCTCCCGATTTTTGTTTTGCAGCCGAATAAATAGGGAACGGCTATCACAATACATCGGGAAAACAGTTCGATTTATTGGGGAAATTGCATCTTTTCAAGACCAAGTGCTTACCTTGGCGGCACCCGATGGTATGAGTTATTCGTAAAGTGTATACCAGCGATATCGCTCCACTTGTTCTAATGAGAGTAGATGCAGTAATGTACTCATTTTATTTCATCATCACGTTTTTGCTCTCAATCTTAGCCTACATTTCCCTATGTCAATATAGTGATACTGTGTGAAAGTGTCCTTACCTCTTTAGGTGGAAGTATCAAATGTGAAATAGACGGCGAAGCTCCATCATGTAAATTTGTGGAAGTTATTGCCGATGTTAGTTGCCATTAACATCTCATGTTTTGATAAAAAAATACAATTTCTTGATTATACTGCTAACAATTAATTGTCATGTCAGTTGGCTGTCTCTTGAAAGCAAGCCGTGCATTCTCAATCACACTGATTTGCAATGCAGGTTTTGGATCAGGCCTCCCTGAAACAAACTGGTTATATTTTTTCCCTAGGAAATGATATTGGTATGCTTGAACTTTATGTTGTAACAATACTTTCTGTGATTTGGTGAATAAAATTTTTTCTCACAACGATTGACTTAGTTCATTTTGTTAACTGTTACAATGCAGACTTGAGCAATGTAAACGAATCAATTAATCTTTCCTTTAATCCACTTTTCCAAAAATATTTCGAGCCTTGTGAATATTAACGTTGCGTTATACAGTTAATTGTAGGGCTTGCATTGTAGCTACTTGTGTAAAACAATTTCTCTTGTCGCAAAAATGAAACAGAGATATGTCATAGGTGATTTTTCTTGCTTTTGTCGGAAGATCAACTTATGGCTTGTATATTTATACAATCATTCTTAGCCAATGACACAATTACATATTCCTTGCTCCATGCAAAATAATGAAACTCTCATTTTGGTTCTATCTGCTACGCATACGTTTAAGTCAACTGTTGCTTCGTGTGTATACTTTTGAAACGTTTCATTCTTGTTTTATATTACCAAATTTAATTTTGAAAGGAATGGAAAAAAGATTTTTGTTCATACCAGTTTTTGATGTATATGATATCCCTGGCTTTAAAGTGTGTATGCTCATTTTGCTTTCCTAGTTAGCCTGCAAAACTCCAGTTAAAATTCAATAGTTTGAAGATGCTCTACTCTAGACTGTGAAATATTTAACTTACGCTTTCTGCATCAGCGAAGGCTGAATTTTGTTTTACTTGACTATATTGAAGAGCTCCCAAATAGCATCTTTAAATGCACATTACTCTTGGTTTGCATCTATCGATATTTAGGAGCTATTAAGTCACAAGGCATGAGTAACATGCATTTCCCTTGCTTTGTAGCTTCCTGCACTTTAATCCTAGTTTCAATTTTTCATGACAGTGACTCATGCTTCTCCGAATATTGTCAGTTGAAATAGCACATTCTCAGTAAAAGAATTCAGAAGTAATCTCTTTTCGTGTATTTATTTTTTAGAGATTTTGTTTGCATGGCGTATCAGTCACCTGTGCCATTTTTAAACGCAAAATGCTGATTTGATTCCTTGAGGAAATATATAACTAGCATCTGAACTAGTTCGCATTACTATTTGTATTAAAATCTCCAGATTCTTATTAAATTACAGTTTTGGGACCTGAAAATCCTGTAATTTTTATTGCGCGAAGCACCTCTATTAACAAAAATAGAATGGTCTAATTTCTCGCTTTATAGTATTTTACAAATTCTTGTTAAGATTTCATAGTATAAGCTACCATGGAAAACGGCAAATGCTACCAACGTGGGTGTAGTATATACTTCTACAAGTTCCTGCGTCTTGAAATAGTTTACTCAATTATAACCCAGACGTGATGACAGTGACAAAAACTACTACTGAAATTAGCGAAATTCATGTTAGCTGGCAATCTTTTCCTCTTCTTCGCTAAGCCGCTACTCCGTCACAATAGAATACGCGTTTCATGTGGCAACAGCAAGAAACCTCAAATTATGATATTTGTATTTACATGTTAGTTGTGACAAATTTTGACAAGGTTCGAGTTACCTGATATTCTTTTGTAGGACATATTCAATTGAAATGAAGAAATTTATACCAGTAGCTAAGTAAGCACAATGTACTTTCATTTTGCAATGAGTAATAGCTTCATTGTATAGGGTGGTAAGTGCGTCCTGGGGAGGATATAGCATTTTTCAATTGAAAACTTGCATCACTCATTGGAAATTATGGCTGGGTTACATCAGATAGCCAAGCTATTGCCTATGATGTTACGTTAAGTGGTTACACAAAATTATTGAATCCGATATAGCCTAGAAGCAATAGAGACGAAAGAATAATTCTCAAACAGGATAATACCCATTTTATTTTCGATTAGCGAAAAAGTAACGCGGCTGTTTCAGCAACAAAAAAAGATTAATAACAATTGAGTTACACTTTGAGACAGTAACATATCTTGTAGCGGCTCAGACAAATAAGCAAGTAGTACGAAAAAAAGATGAAGGCAAAATCATTTCGAATATTTCTCTAAAATCTGCTTTCACGGTCAAAATCAAAGAAAATAAGCAAACGACGCTGCAATTACAAAATGAATACAACACAGACATGGAAGCTTTTCAACAACTTAAAAATTCAAACATTATAAAACTCAAGAAATAAAGCAATGAATATTAATAGTTGTAATGACTATAGAATAAGCAGAAAATATTGAAAGAAATGCAAAGTTAACTCATACTAAAAAAGAAATTCAGAGTATCTGACAAATGGGATACAGATTTAACAAGTGCATGGTAACCTAAGATAGTAGGAAAGTCTCACTAGTTGCAAATAACTCATGGTAAACTCAACTAACATTTCATGCAATAGCAAAAAAATACTATTTAAGCATTATTGTAATATAAAAAAATTGCAATGAAAATTAAACAGCATTTTTAACAGCTATCTGCAGTTTCAGCTGCAAAAAGTTTTTTAAGCAAAAATCTCTCAAAGGGTAGTAGAGATAAAGAAAAACTTCAAACGTATTTCAAGCATTTTGTTTCGTTTCCTTTACATCGGTACTTTCAAAAATCTTATCGGCTGAAGCAGCAACAAAACCAGAGTACAAAACATCCGGTTGTTCTTGACGAATAGGATAACGCTTAGCAAATTCATAGTAGCACGAAGGAAGTGAAAAAGTCCCTTCATTGAAGGTAACATCTGCTCGATCAGCAAGGCTGCTGGATTGTTCCAGAAGCTCATGTGGGGAGCCCTTAATTTCCCCACCAGATGCATTTAGTATGAAACCATTTGATTTAAGTAAATTATTGACATTCTGGAGAGAATCAGATAGAAATGGACTTGAAAGTGAGTTCACCAAAACTGTGAAGTGGTTTGCACAAAATCCAAAAGAGTACAGCCATGCTGCATATTCACTCTCTTGCAATAGTTTCAAATATGTCGCATGAGAGAGTGGTGCCCAGGGTTTCGATCCACTGATAAGAAATTCGTCCTTATCAACTTCTGCTGGAGAAACTTTGGATGAGCAGCTATGCGCAATCTCTTGAGCAAACGGAGAAAGCTCCGACAAAATAAGCTCCGAAATAAATATTTTGGGTGCGGATGCATCGGTAGAATGCTCGAAATGGAGAGCATTGAGATGTTTATCACGAAAGTGGTATTCTCCCATTGGTCTGTAGTTGTATCGCTCAAAATGGCGGCTGACGCAGTTAATGCCTAATAAATCTGTACCCCATGTTCGAAAAGCGATATGATCATTAACTATGGATGTTTCTCCGACGGCTGGGGATAGAAACAGTGAATTAATCCGCTCTGCCAGAGGAGTTAATCTCACATATTGACCCCAAAGCTTCGAAATAAGGGGGCGGTAGGACATTTTTATGAGTTTGTCGTTTCCACTTAACTTTCTGCAGTATTTTGTCTGCACCCTAGGGTCAATCGTTGATTGATTAGTAGTTTCTTCAGATATTTTGCACTCTGCTTTATCCAATAGAATGACACTTATTGGAACTTCTTTGCACAATGACTAGTAACTTACTCTGTTGCAGTAAAGGAGATGCTGCGCACACCTCAAAAAATGGAAACGTTACAGTTGTATTTTTAAATTGGCATCATTTCGAGGACTAAAAAAAGGTTTGTTAGGAACAGCCCTTGTTATAGCTGACACGTATGGGACCCTGAACTCACTGTGATGCCCTTGTTTGCAAAATTTGAGTGCTGCGATATAATTTCAACAGTTCCCCGCGCATGCGCGCTGAAGCGTAAGCTTGTTTAATGCTAGAAATTTAACCATGGGTAGAAAATGGTGCAGCTTTCATTACTGGAATTGGGAATTGCTGATAAAATTGAGAGTATTTTAGCACATTAGGAACAGGAATCGACATGCAGCTTTTAATTGTTAGTAATATATATGTATTACGGTGTATTATTGCATTGTGCTGTTTCTCGTCTTTTCGAAGCGATGCTCCATATTTTTTTTGAATATTTCAAGCACGAACCTATCTTCAGTAGCTGAAAAGCATGTGAGATGCATTAAAGAAAGAGTAATCAAGTCTCTCAAAAGTTTTATTGTGAAGATACATATATATGAAGTTATCAAAGAGTAGCGACTGTAAGAAAAATTTATGCTTAGTCTTATCTTTTTGGTATGTTACTAGCAACTACTGACAATAATCTCCCAAAAATTGTTTGGTTGTCTTTTGTCTCAAAGTTATTGCAGGGAAAATGGTTTTCTATTTGTTACGTGGAAATAATACCTCGAATATAATAATGGCAATGCCAATAAAAGAAGCATAATGACACTTGCATTTGCATAAATCGAAGCTAAATTGAAAATTTATGTTTCTGCAATGCTACTTTCTCAATTCCCAATATTCATATGCTGATTTCAAGTTAGAGCTATCCCACTGAATGTATGCAATAGTACTATGACAAGTTCAATGTTGGAAAAAAATTTTATTCCAAATGTATTGGTATAAACAAAGGGTTTTCCAGTTTCGTCAGTCTTATCGAAGACTTCGTGTCGCTCCACAAAATAATAACTAACAAGAAGACACATTAAAAATTCGTTAGTAGAAAGCATTGTAGCGATAATATAGGGCAGTCTTAATGTTTATTATCATATTTTTTAGACTACCAAAGAACAAAATGTACCATGGCAATAAACAAGGTATAGTAAAATTTAGGTCTTTTAGGACGAATTGCATTTAAAAAAATACAATTCTGAAACTATATCAAGAAATGGTACCAAACCCTTTCATTTTCTCCTTTGTATCAGGCTGCTAACCATCTTATTATTTGCTATCAGGCAATTGGATCGTTACTGTTTTCGCAGTGTTGGTATTAACTGCATAGTCGATCGATTGATCCAATACTTTTCCATTTTTTTGTCCCATAATTTTTAAGAGTTGCTAATGTAATAATTCAATGCCATTAACACTTGTTGTTTTCTTTCCAAAAATGAAATATATATGCTATGTTTCCGTTTGTCCGGTAGCTCTTTAACAATACTAATAAAACTTAATATCCAGGTTGAGCAAAATTGGTTCAAGGTCTTGCGAAAGCTAAACTAACAATAAAAGAATACCAGTAAAATAAGTATGTGATTACTTCTTCTGCATGAAATTCACAAAATGCCAAAGCAGCCAAAATTCATTAATTAATCCAGGCCAAAATTTAATAGCATATAAGAGAATACTCTTGCATGATAGAAGATATGGCTGGCTTTACATTAGAAAAATTGACTGAGTGTTGCTGTATTATCTGCATGTGAAATGTGATTTCGGTAGGCTGTAGTTACTTTGTTTAGCAGCGTAAGATTGATATAATAACTGCAAATAATATATAACTAGAAGAAATCTTTATCTGCGACATGGTGTGTAATCACAATATAATAATGAAAATTGACACAGTGGGTTGTTAGTGCAACAGGTATATTATTTTCAAGATACAAAAAAATCATTCTAAGCAACGGTGCTTAAATTAGAAAGTCAGTAAGCACGATAATGATAAAGAGGGCTTCTTCAGAATTCAATGCTTCACTATAAGCAAAATTGCAAAGATTAAACAATCATGTACGCACTATAGCAAGCAAACAGCAAAATACTGTAAGTATATGCAAATATATTTGAGGATAAACGAACCTAGTAATATATATTTCATTAGAGAAGATCCATATGCATTTAATGCATTGATTTGCCTATATAGCAATATTAGTCATTATATTTCGTGCGTACATTTTAATTTGTTGGCAAGATCGGAAGCCACAAAAATGAACGAACTTACAATCGAAAATACGGTAGAAAAACCATGCATTATAACACCAAAGCAACAACAACAAAAACTAGGATTGCAGCTTCAGGAAAATTTCATAGACATAAACGATTTTATTTCAACGACATCAGCGTGCATCTCCGTATATTTCCTCGGTAAAGTCGATAGCTTTTCCAACTGCAAGATAACAATAGAAAAGGCAACAAAAAATAATTAAACTACAAATGCAAATGATAAATTGCTTTGAATTCACACGCACTGGGGAAGAATATTAATATGTTTAATGAATGATTTTTTTCGTTTTAAACATTTTTCAGCATTTGGCACTACAGCCTTGTGGGAGCATGCGCTCTCTTTTACCAATATACAGAAAAAATTATATTTTTAGAAACACACAATTTTAAATAGACTTCTCATTTAAAAATTATTAATCTCTTGGTTACATACGTAATGATGGAATCCACACACTTCTCCAATCTCTCTGCTTCAATTAAAGAATACACATAAAATATTACTAAAGAAAAAAATCGCATAAATTTGTACTGCACAATCAGCGATGTGTCTACCATTGTTCTTACCTCCAAAGGCATTCTTCCTTCCAAAGGTGCATCACCAAGTATTTCACGGATACTATCAATAAACTTTCCAAAATGCGCAGTTGCCACGCACACGCACACATTTTTCTTCACAGGGGCCACTTGCGCATTGAATTTCTCAGCGCATACAAATCCTACCGCTGCAAATAAAGAAAAATATTTTTTCAAAATATTGGAGCCAGCAGCGTTGGAAAAGAATTCCGCTTTATCCACATATAATGCGTGTTATAATAAAAAAAGAAAAATCGAACGGCACGAATAGAATGTGTCCAATACAAATACAGACCTGTATGAGGATCTGTAATAACATTCGTTGTCAAAAAAATGTGTTTAATAGCTGCCTTTGTCTCATTTTCAGTCGCATAAAAGCTAAAAAACTCTGTTAAAAATGAACATTGAAAAGTTTCGTTATAGATCTGCAATAAATCGTATAAGCTTGACAGCATGTGCAATGCCAATATACACAAACAAAAAACGGACACCCTATTTTCTAATCGCCACCTGGTAATCGCAGTGCAAACACTAAAATAATCAAGTAGCTATGCAATCAATATCATTTAAGAAAATAATTAAGCAAACCAAAACGATCTACTTTTACCTATATTGCTACTTGCTTATCTACTTCCAGTTTGTGGCATAAGCGGTTTTAAATATCATAAAATGGGACGTCTTACTTTCTCGTATATAGATGCACTAGGATATCATATTGGTGTAAATTATGTAGATTTTCAAACCTCGCTGCACGTTTACTAAATCTTCTGGATCAATGTAAAATTCCTTCATGTTAGCCAAACAATCGTATTTTGTCTTGATAAGCGCTCCGTCATAATTCAAACGATCAAATAAAAATCTCTCAAGATTTGAAGAAACTTGAATATCCATTGCAGGGCTAATGGTTGGAATTACTTTCGACTAATGCACACAAACACAATGGAAAAACAGAGAATTGAAACAGGACATAAACATTAAAGATACATCCAAGAAAAACGTAACACAATAAATAGAATGTGATAGTTGAGAACTATACAAACTAAACCTAGTAAAATTTTAAATGCCAAAACAATGAGCATGCAATGAATCAAAAAGATGATTAGAATTGAAAGCGTCACAAGAATACTTCTAAAATGAAGAAGACGCATCCAGTGGCACAAAACTGCAATGAATTTTTTTAACGCTATTCCAACGCGTATTAAAACAGCAGCCGCTTTCGTTAAAAAATTTTAAAGGCTACTACACAGGGCTTTCATTAGTAAAGATTTTGATGAAAATCATACCACTTTATAAGCTCCATTCCCACAAAACTGAGTAAGAATATTGTTTGAATTGCTAGCAATAATGAGATTTCCAATGGGTGCTCCCATTTTACGAGCATAAAAGGCAGAGAGAATATTGCCAAAATTTCCAGTTGGAACTGAAAAATCTACCAAACTTGTATTCTGCCATTATAAATGGATATGAGCAAAACAAAAATCGACTAATTTCAATCCCTTTCTACATTTATGTGAACCTATAGCGGTTTGTATCTAAAATACTGTACTAATAAGAAGGAAAAGAGCTTGCAGACCTTTTTAAAAATAGAACAAATCTCATATAAACCATTCTCTACTAGTATTTAATGCAAACGCACGCAAAAATAAATTTGAAAAATCTTTTTGTTTGATATTTAATCCATTCCCATTAAAAATTGACTTTAGAAATAAATTATGAAACAAACGATCAAAAAAAGAAAGAAATTCAACTGAAACTGCTTGCTTGCGAGTTGTACAGCTTCTCATTGCATTATGCGCCGAAACGAGATTCCTCTTTTCTACTACTTAATTTTTATGAAGAATTACAAGAAAAAATGTACTTTATTCACTTTCCATATATCGCAGGCAACACGTTAAAATATCTGACAGATTACTACCAGTAACTTGTTCAAAACTAATTTTTGGGCCAGAATATTGACAACACACCTTCTTTTCCAAAACTCGGAAAGCTGCATACCAGAAGTATGTCATTTGAGCGAGAATGCGAGCCCAGTTAATGGAATTGGCTGCAACCAGATTGCAGAGTTCCTTCAATTCAGAATTTAAGCAGGATTTCACAATAGATTGACAATCATCAAAGGAACCTGCATAACACAAAAAAGGGAAAAGCTCTAAACCGGCAATACAAATGGCTTCAAAAATAGTACGTATAAAATGCTTTAAAATTTGATATTTCTTGCGTTATTTTGCCGAGAAAAGCCGGTAGAAAAACCAGAAAAACATTACTTAACAGTTGAACAATTTACTTGTAGCTGTATGTATGTAAAAATATTAATGTATATAATAAAAGCTTTATGTAACGCATACATACATCCACCGAAATTCATCCAATCAAAAAAAACCATATATATTTTACACATACCATTACTTTTACGACTCAAAACAAAAATTGATCATTTGACAAATATGTAGCGCTATTAGAAAGTTGATGAAATAGTTTACTTCAGATAGAGAGAGTTAATTTGCATCCATGTAGTCTCTATCTCAACCTTAAATAAATTAAGGTAGTTAATAAAAGTCAGGAAATTTGCAAAAATATAATTGAAACAGCTAAATGCTCTACACTTACTGTGGTAAAATTCGCTCTGGTGGTATAAAAATAATAGCAGCGTATCATACAATAAGCAAATTTAGTCAAATATTCTCCTTAATTAAGAGGTGCCATACTAGAGACAGTGTGTGAAAAATATTTTTGTAAAGAGGCGAAAAAGGAATCAACAAATTATGAAAGTAGTAGTAAAAATCATTTGAAAATGCATACCATTAATAGCTATGCAAGTAATGTTTTCATCCAACGTAGTCGTCATTTGTAGTTCTTGAATGCGAGATGTTCGATCTTTTGGATATAAAATAACACAATCAATATTCTTTCGACCTTGAATGCCTAGCAAGAATTAAAATAAATGTGGAATGTATGCCATTAATGACTACAGTCAGTAGTGAAGACTTTCCAGGACATAATATACAAAATTTAAGAAGTTCACAGTCTTCATTATACGATCTGAGATAATGGCGCACTATTTCTAAGCAACTAGTTATTTAAATTAAAAAATGTACACCTAAATAGTAAAATAGTGCAAAAGTAAAACATAGTATTTTATTTTCTTAGCTCTACGTTAAGCACGTATATTTCAGATTTAGTCAAGGCGCCCCATTCTAATCTTTTACAGTGTAAGTGATAAATAAAAAATACATCAGAAATTGATTCATTAAATGTTGTTATACTTAATCAGTAAGATTGATTAAATTGATTCATTAAATGTTGTTATACTTAATCAGTAAGATTGATTAAGTTGATTCATTAATCAGCTAGCAAGGAAAAGCCATTTTACCCGCAATAGCTGCGCTGCCAGTGTCTCCTGAAGTTGCACCGAGAATTGTTAGCTTCTGACAAAACCCTTTAGTTATGAAGTATTCAAAGAGAGAACCTGGCAAAATAAAGGAGCAGAAAAGTGTTCAATTGTTTCTGAAAGGAAATTAAAAGCGGTAAGGCTGCAACTACGATAAAAAGAGCTATACATGCACACTAAAAAAATATGTAGTTGAAAAAAATACAGGAGTAACTTTAAACTTTGCTATTGCTCTGTGATTTGTAGTAGCGCATAAGTAGCGAGAAATAAGTCGTCCAATACAAGTTTTACCTAAAAATTGAAGAGCAATGTCTTTAAAGGCAAAAGTGGGTCCATGAAAGAGTTCTAAAAAATAATATGGCTCAATCAAGCTGAGTTTTATGACTTCAGGCGTGCTGAATTTTTGAAAACTTCGTGAAACTATATTACGTAAATCCTCCGAGGGTATCTCAGACGTATCAATAAATCGGCTCATAACTTCGAAACATAACTCTTGGAAAGACAACATTCTAGAAAACAGAGAAACGCAAAACAGTCATTCTTTTATGGCTTGAATGCTATGATAAATTCACATTAAAAGATGATGCAAAAAAACCTCCCGCATGTATACTTATCATGATTCGGGTGTACTAAGGAAAAAATGCTAAAATAGTCGCATGAATAAATGCATAAGTATACAGTCGAAGGGATTTAAAAATGTATTGCTGGTATTCAAATGCTATAAGATAACAAAGATACTAATATAGTTATCAGCGATTTGTTATCCAAAACGCGGAACTAGCCACGCTCATTTCATATATCACACGAGCTGTGGCAAAAGAAGGAATCAAAAAACACTTTACCCTAAAGGGCACCCAGGAAACTTGTTCCACTTGTTGCAACGCGCTAAGAAAGAAAAATTAAAAAATAGCATACCCATCACAGTGGCTATCGTTTTTCGAAACTTCTGCTATTTATTTGTAATTAAAATCGTTTACTACACAGGGTGTATGACATTTACAAATACCCCCCTTAGCAGTTTACATGAAGTAAATTTGCATGATGTTCCAGTCATCCTGAGCAACCCTTTAGAAAAATGCAAATAGCACTGTACGACAGGAAATACATTGCACGAGCGTAGCCTGACTCACTCAAAAGCCCGAATTTTGAACAGAAAAATATACACGGCGGCTTACTTCCACTTTTTTTGTGTTTCTGCATCAATATGGGGTATATTTGAGGGGACAAGCAATCCTCCATCTTCTGCTATTCCTGTTAGGATAGCGGTAATGAATGATGTGTTCGCAGAGGAACCACGTGTGCTTCGATATTTCATTGCCGGAATGTATATCAAGCATGGCTACGCAATTTTATGCACATGTGTATCAGAAGAATGAAGCAAAAGGTGCGAAGCGGCAATTTTGGTATTGGTTCTATGGGAAAAAAGTGATCTTTTGGCAAAAAGTCCCTCTTTGTTGCAGAATAGAGTAAGTTTATTTTTGAGTGAAATATGCGACAAGCAGAGCGGCCCTTGATTCTTATTCACCCTAATCATAAGTATAGTAAATATACATTAAATGGTGCATTCTAGTTCAAAAACAAGGAAAGGTAATCGCACAGCGGCACCAAGAAATCCGTGTCGCATCATTCATTATGACACGTGAACTCGTCATTGCAAACAACAGTAAGACAAACTGACTAGGTTTGAAAGGCAGAAAATCGAGTTCCGCTAGTTAAAAGACCTACAAGTTGTCCTCACTTGAATAAAGTAGTTAAGTCAGTACTTGGAATGAAAAATGGAAGTAGAATAATTTGCTTGTAGTGTTATAGCCTGGCAGCAATGGAATTTTTTAAGAATTTAATTGAATTAACAAAAACATTTGTGGCAGTTGGCAGCGCTCGATTCCCTTGCGCATGCGAATGGCTAAAACTTGCAAATGCAGTTGATTTTGCTTGCCAGGCTTTGGAGGACTAATTTACGCAAAAAATGAAGCATGCGTTGACAACCGTGATGTAATTGATTTATATAGTGCCAATTTTTACGGAGTCGCTGTAATATCTGATTTTACAAACGATGCAAGATAAAATTTTAGCTTAATAGTTCTCCCGCTGACACTTAAATCTTTTCCTGAAGGAATCCGAAAATCTACGTACGGATTTTTTGAGGCACCTTGCCAGATAACACGATTTCATTCCGTATTGGACGTACAGCCATATCACATTTTCGGTTCTACATAAACCGCCATGACCCAAACTGAACCATCGAGCCTTCGTTGAATTCTAGGTTACTCGGAATTAGGGCTCATTGATACACCGAATGATTTATATCGATTTAGCGTGCAAAACTAATGAATTATGGTGCCCCAATACTTTTTTCAGTCCAAAAAACGAATAGAAGTTTTTTGGTAAAAGAAATAGAAACCATAGAATGCTTCATTCAAAACTTTTAAGTACGAATTGTAGTAAAGTTTTTCAAGTTTAAAGCAACAAGATTGCTTTGGTATGCACTCTCAATTCTATGCTTCAAATGCTCAATACAACAACTGCCAAAACTTTCCATAGAAGCAAGCTTTTTTGGAAAACAACAATTTTAAGGTTGTGAAATTTCTCAAAATAGTCAGTTTACTCAAACGTATGATATATTTGCTTAGGAGGGAACTCTATAACAAACAGATTATTATGATGGGTGTAGTGAGTAAGTTCGTAGAAGTTTAATACCAAATTTTATGATTGAGATAATTGTAAGTTTAATGATTGAGAGAATTGTAAGTTTATTTGATTGCCGAATCTGCTGAATGTTAGAATAATTGCATGAGTAGCGGATTGGGCAAAAAAGATATTGCATGTAAAACAAAATGTTTAATAAAAGGAATTCCTGAAGCGAGAGTTAATACTTACTAAGTCTTCGTAACTAAACTACTTAAAGAAGAATACCCTATACTTACAAAATAACTCATAAAGAAGAATCGATAACTCTACGTAAAAACCTTACATTATTCTAACATTTCAGCAGATTCGGCAATCAAATAAAAACATCACCACAGACTCAGTGTAGAGTTGCATGCTTAACATAATCGTTTAAATTATATTTGATCCATCCTATGGAAATAAAATTGAATGTAAAGCAGATGAATTTAAAAACGTTAAGGAATAAGAAAATCATGCATATCCTTTTTGCTAAACACTATAATCTACAGGGAAGGTGGCTAAAACAATATAGAGAATTGCTCATATTGCTCTGAGATATAATCCGGTTATATAATTGTCTAATTCTGCTTTCAATTATTAAAAACAGATGTTTTGCGTATTATTCTATCAACAAAAAAACTAGAGAACCAATAAAATACTAAGGTGCAACAATTAAGGAACGTAGATTTTTGTAGTATCTCTTCAGTAGTGTAGCGGGTTTAAATACAAGGGCAAAAGGTGTTTTATTTTGGAATGTATTTTGATTAGCTGTATAAAGTAAAAAGCATTCATATAGTTTTGCAAGAACTGCAGGTTAAAAGAAAACTGTAAGTTTTCGTGTGTCTACTATTCTATTTTAACAAAATGTTATCACCACACCAATTACGCAGTGCTATGCAGTAAACTGAAGCAGGTACGTATACCCGAGCAACGAAAATACCCCAGTGAGAATAAGTACAAAGTAGACTTTATTCTTTCAAATAGAGCTCTTCCGAGCTTTTATTTCTTCCCGTAGTTCAATAAGTCGCGATGGAAAAAATAATTTTGTGCTTCCTGACCTATTAAATAGCTGAAAAAAAATAAATTTGTGCTTGCGTGCTCTGCTCGTTGCAATTTTCTTCATGGTTTGCAACCGAATGAATTATGCTCACATGTTGTTCCGCATAAAATGCAGGGGGAGGGGGGATCACTTCAAAAATGCTACTCTATCCTGACGCAACTTACTCAATTGCACGCCGCCAAACCAATCTTCAAACAGCACAAAAGTTGCATAGTTCCAGTAACCATTTCAACGAAACTTTGCTATCTCTTTCTTGCATCTACATTCCTTTTCTTTTGAATCCCTGGCGTAAGTGATGCTGATATGATCTATCATGAAAATAACAATCGTACACACTTTCTTTGGTTTAGCATCCAATGGGATGTGTCTGCCGGAAGACACCGGCATTTGAAGGATCAAGCATGAAGCATGATGCTCCTCCCTTCTAGATTGTAAAGAGTTGTAACCTGCTTTGAAACCGAATGAACTCATGAATATTTAGTTTTTCACGTATCTTTTTAATTCTGCCTTATATTCTTTCTTCATGTAGCGTTTGTTCTTATTTCCAATGGCAGGTGTATTGTCTTCGCGTACTACACAGGAGAAACATATTTACATATATTTGTTGTTTTAGCTCCATGTTCCATTGACGTAATACTCACTTCTTAGTATCTTTTTAGGTTGTATGTCACTTTCAACCAATTTTTTATACTTGAAGGAATTGTTAGAAATAATTCTAATTTTGTTTTCCTGGGGAAAGTGAATTTAATCTGGTTAACATTTTTGAAATGCACATATATTGTCTTGGTATTCTTTTTCCGATGGACAGAGAATATACACTTTTTGGAAGTGGTATGGTGTTGTGTATAGATGACCTAACTTGGTCGTGCTTACTACTGAGACGTATTTAGTTCGAGTAGTATTTTTAGCAATTCCACTACTTACTATTGCAAAAATTATCTTTTTATTGGTGATGATGAGCATTTATTTGTGCGCTGTGAGCGTGATTTTATTTCAGCCATGTATAATAGTTTTGCCCTGAGTGGCATTGCAGTATATTTTCTTTGTTTGCTTCCCCTATTTTTCTTCCTCTTGCCTGCACCAAATGATCCAAATTACAAATGCTTCAGAAACATAATTTTGCTTGGATAATTTGTAGGCTGCTATTATATGGAGTTAGCCTATTTACATTCAGTATACGCAAGCTGCTGAATGGTAGCATCAACTTGAGCTGTTGCGATTCATTTTTTCATTTGAGGCGCCCTGTAGCACATACTTGCTACTTCTTCCGTCATCGATTCCCTGTTACAACGAATGCTATTTTTTTTTATATCAAAGCCTGGTGGATCCTAAATTAAAAAATGATAACCCTTGGAGTTCCCACTTTCGCTAGGCATCACGCTTTTTGTGGTATGAACAGGAGACTAGTAACTATATTTTTGCGTCATTCCAATGCGTCAGTGAATGCTGTATCTATTTATACATTGCAATGTATATCGGGGATCTCAGTTTCCCATCGATATGACCTCACTTCTTCCTTTATCAGGAGTAGTGTGTGCAATCCAGTCCCGTATTATATCGCCTCGATTTCTGTATTTTTCAGAAATATATCTTTTTCATCGCCTTTATGTAAAAACACAACTTCTCTTCCTGCTGTTGAAATTGCCTGGGATTCTGCTTACAATGAAATGTTTGCGGATATACCATGCTTTGATGGTAACGATAAGAAAGGCTGGAAAGTGTCTACTATGGGTAGGGTCATGTCTTCCAAAGGAATCATTAGCTATGGTTCACTCGCTTCCAATGGCTATCGATGTACCTATATTAATGGAAAACGATATTCTGTTCATCGGCTGGTATGCGAGGCGTTTCTGTCCGTACGAAAAAGAGATTTACAGGAACAAAGCAAATATTGTAATGCATCAAAAGGAAGTAAGCATGGTAAGGCACTCCCATCCAATAAATTTGTAGAATCTATGCTGCTCTCAGAAAATAGAGAATCTTTGGATGATGCTTCTCAGCAAGGCGTTATGCAAGCTGAAACTTCACAGCATGCCTCTAAGCAATGGCGCTATTCCCCTCAAAGAGCCTATCACAAATATGAAGTTTGGAATAGTCATACAGATGAAGCCTCTTCGAGTGCGTCTACCAGGGCCAAAATTCAGGTTGATCATATAAATGGGAACCGGTCAGATAATCGTCTGCAAAACTTGCAATGGCTCACAGTAAAGCAGCATGCCATCAAAACCGGAGCTTCTCGTAGAAAAGATGCTCAAGCACGCAATAAAACATGTGCCTCCGCAGTTGCCAGTATTCTAACGCATCGCAAGACGCATCAAGAAATTTTTTTTTTAAAGCTAACGGATGTTGTCCGTTTTTTGGAAATGCCAAAATCTTTACTTTTTTACAACCCTCGGCTTTTGTATCAGCTTAAAGAATGGCAAATTACACGTTTTACGGATCGCTGCTTACCTGGTGAAGCCTTTCGTGCATGCTTTCCATTATCATCACAAGAACAAGAAGTAAAGAGATCCTTCCAAGACACGGAGGAAGAGAGTGCTTCCTCTTATTCCTCTTCATTGCGTATAAAGGAGAAGATTGACGCTTCGCAGGTTTGTGTCATGAAAGATATCTTACATACGTCAGCTCAAAAAGATACGGCATACTTTGAAACTTTGCCATCGCCTTCTCGTCATAGAAAACCTTTTGCTTCTTCACCGTGCTACGTTTCTAATTTTGGTCGAGTACGGTTTCCAAATGGTCGCATTACTTGTGGAATTCCTACATATGCAGGTTATCGCACTGTCGGCTTGCAAGGAAAATCACATACTGTGCACCGTTTGGTTGCTTCCCGGTGGAATCTTTTACCGCAGTGTGCTACCCTTCAAGAAGGTAAAAATAATTCTGCTATTTCGTCATTATCTTTGTTACAGAAACAACAACTACGAAAATTGAAAGCAGATGATGCACTGCATTCTTCTTCGATTCTAAATAAAAATAGAAATGGAAATAATAACCGAATTTGGTTGCCACTAGATTTGAATAGTAATACATTTCCAATACCCCTAACAGATTCTTCTGAATCTGATGTTTGGAAAATTGATTCACTGTCTACTGCTGCTTCTGAAAAGTCGACAAAAACACCCTCTCAGTCTTTCGCAGTGCATTCCACGAAAATCAAAAGATCGATCGCTGAATTACGAAAAACTACACGAAAATCTCCTGCTTGTACTGTTGGCAATTCTCCAAAATATCAATGGCCTTCTTCCCTTTCTTCTGAGGGAGGGATACACCCTTCTCAATTGCATGTTGACCATATTGATGGAATTAAACACAATAACTCTCCTTCTAATCTACAATGGCTTACACCCAAGCAGCATTCACTGAAGGGGTCACTCTGCAGAAAAATGAAAAAAGAGAAAGAAAGACATGCGCTATAATCTACTATTTTTTTTGATAATATATAGGAAACATTAGCCGTAATTCAGCCTCTTTTTATTTTCATTTATTTTGAAAGTACGTATATTAGAAGCGCAATTTGCCTTTAAAAAATGCTAAGGTTTAAAGGAAGTGATAAAGTTGTGGATGATAAATTTGTGGATGCTGTTGTGGAAATGCCTTCGGCTTCTAGTTCTTATAATGGTTTTTCTCATGCATTTTTTTTTAATTGCGTTTACTAATTTTTTCACTGCGTAGCTGTCTTTGTATTATCTACAAGTGAAATCCCTTACGCATTCTCCACTTGAATCGGATATATCATCTCTTTCAAATTTTTTAATATTTTTGAAGATAGGAAAATGATATGAGTTCCTTTATTCTCCTCTTCCCCTTTCATTCATTCTTGGAATCGCCAATGATGGTGCGTAGCTTTTGTTGGAAGACGCACGCACGTTATAATCTGTATACTATTTCACAATAAAAAGGAAAATGGCATATTTATTAAACTAATAGCTGTTTCCTCATAAGTGCGATCAAATTAAAAACGGATTTTGCAAGATAGATACAAAACATTTCAATGTTCCAAGCTTTATTTTAAGAAAAAATGATTAGGGAAGAGTCTTCCTCGTTCCGATATGTAAAATTCAGCCATTGGCGTTTAAGTTTTACTTTTACAAAAGAAAATAAAACTGCTTTAATTTAGCTTATTTTTCTTAATTACAATAAGGCCATTGAATTGAGTGTACCTCTTTACTTTGAATTGCAAATTGCATGTTTCTTCTGAATTAACGAGAAATGAAGCCCTCAAAGCTACTCTATAGTTACTGTGTAGCAATGACTGTTGATATTTGTGAAGAGATAAAGGAAGAATTTTAGGAAAAAGAGTCCATCTTAACTTTACTAGAGGCCCCTACTGTTGGTAGGGCAAGATGAAAATAACCATTAGAAGGACTAAACGCTTGCATTTATTGCTACAAATGGGAGATTTCATCTATTATTCCCAAAACGTTCCAAAATTTTCCTTCAAAGAAAAGGAGTAAAGCCTACACTAAGAAACAGGCAATAGGATCAAAAGAGAACCCTATGCCGCTTCTGCGAAATATTATTTAAGTAGTTAAACAGCATAATTTTAACCGCTTGTTTAGACTTTTCTTAATTTATTGCAGCAGGAAAGTGTCATTTATAAAAAAAAGAACAAGGAGATGCATAAATGAGTAAATGTAATTTTAGAAAAACAGAGGTTTTAAAAATGGAAATGGTGTAAAACATCATTAAGCAAACAATACATTTTAGTATCAAGCGATACATGCAACTAGAAAAACATCGATTGAGAAGAGGAACCAGCAGCTTGATGAAAAAAGTCATTTTAAGACGAAAAGTACGCCAAAACAATATTTCACAAGGATGTAGAAAAGCATCTGGGAAAATGAAAAGATAATTCATAAGATTGTCGCAGGGAGGATTTTGCCTTTCATTAAAATAGAATAGGAGAAGCTGAGCATCTTCAAAGTAGTTGACATTATTTATAAATTTCCATGTTAAAATAGTGTAGCATAGCATACGATTGCCTTGCAGTATGGTTTACAATGAATCTGCTGACATATAGGGGTTCATTTTTGTTTTCATTTATGCATTGGTGGAAATTTCTACAAACGAAATCATTTCTCATTGAATAGGTCTTCTTTTATTTTCAAATAGTTCTAGTATAGAGAAATACGCAGAAGTAACTAAAATACACCATTCAAGGATAAAAATTAATTGCGCAGATAATTACTCCCATTTAGGAGTACTGGAAACTAAATTACTCCATTACGGCTCACTACATACAATAATCTTATTAAAAATGATGACCACTCCTGATTTTTTTAATAATGGTAGAATCGTAATGAGTTCCTGTCCGCCGGATTTATCTTTAGGCATATTTGCGAATTTCCAAGTGACGCCAATTAACTATTTGTGCGAGTCTCTACCTGTCCTAATTTACAAAAATGTGCTAGTAATATAATACTGATACCAATACATGAAAAGAGAAGATCGAGATGCTAATAGTTTCAATCAACAAAATAGCCCTTCGTAATCACGAAAATGAATAAGATAAAAAGTTTCCTTCAGAAAACAAACTTGCGCTAGTGGGTATTGCGTTACTTAAATGTTGACATGTCCACAAAAACAACTTCTTTTGATTAAATTTAAGGTAAAATTTGAATGGAGTTTCTTTATTCTATATGGAAAAAAAGATTTAGGCAGAGAATCAATTATTCTTCCAGCTTTAATCCTTCGTTTTTTACCAAGTAGAAACTTTGATGGACAGAAAGAACGAACACAGTGTTTGGATGCAAAATAAGAAAGTCAGCAAACATAACTGTTGAGAAGGAAGCTGCGGAATAGATTTCATAGAAAAATGCTTGCTTTTGAATGATTTTCATTTTCTTTTCATCTTGTATGCATCTAAACGGAATAACAAACACCGCGGAATTTAAGACATGCTGACATACGCCTACATTGAGTTATGAAAGAAAAAAAATATAGAATAAATGTAGTAAAAAACGAGTAAATGACAAGAATTGTGCGTTAGGGAATAGATGCAGACGGGAAGATAAGGAAAAAATACATGCACACTGTGTAACAGAACAGCGATGCATTTTACTAAAATGAAATTTTCCAGTTCCATTTCATTATGTGAAGCAGAAAATGAAGTGTATATATATAAAATGTGTGCTTTCATTTTTTGCTCTGCTTGATTATTTCTCAAGATAGGCCAAATTTTCCAAAGGCCTCGGTGTAAGAAACGCGCCCCTTTGATCATTGAAACCTAAATGGTTAATAGGAGAGGCAGAACCACTATCTGCCAATTGACCGCCTCGAGGCTGATTCAAAAATGAGGGATGAGAAAGGCGATCTTGATTGTATTTTACAATAAATTCATGCTGCAAATAAAAGTGAATATAGTAAATACAAAAAGTGAAAGAAAAGCAAATAAAGTGCTCAGTGTCATGGAAGATTTCTAATCAACAGAGATACGCTGGTTGTAACACAATTTCTTACAAAAAGTGAAGTACCATAAAAGAAGAGAAAAACAGGTGTTTGAGCACAGAAAATGCGTACATCTATACAATTTGAAAAGTTCTAATCAAAGAAAAAAATGGAAACAATGAAAAAATACGGTCAATAGAAAAATGCAAGAATCAGAAAGAAATCCTCCAAAACATCTCTACATTTTTAGAGGAGAAAACCATATACTCTCACAGGCTTCCTTAGATATTCTCTTTCTCTTTGCTCATTGATCTCGACGCATACATTTCATAATTACTGCCTCTTCGTCTCATCTATATAATTATCTCCTGCTTCAAAATCTATCCATCCAAATAATCATAGCATCCCAGCCTGCTAGCTCCACTTTATAAACTATAGAGTCCATAAATATTACATAGCTGAAATCATATTTGTACCATAAGAACTTCCTCAGCCGTAGGTCGGTTGTCTGGATTCTTATCCAAGCACATATCCAGAAAATCTTTATATACAGAACTCACTTTTGAGAGATTCAAAAATCGCTTTTCAATTCCCTATAAATGAATTAGAGAGATACAGAGGAGGAAAAATATTTTTATTTAATAGGAAAAAGAAATTGCAGAGCATTACCACGGAACAAGCGAATAGTAGGAAAGCCACAGAGGCATCTTATACAATAAAAATAAGTTATACTAAAATACCCTCTCTTCTATAAAGAAAACAAATTACCAAACAAATTCGTATAAAAATATGGACCTCTGCAATATATCCGTATGTACTTTGTCAGCCTCCATTCCATTTTTCTCTCTTCATATTCTCACTTTCATCTCCCAGTAACTGTCACTCTCTCATGCCTCAATTTAATACTTTACTTTCTTCATACAAACTTCTTGGCACGGAGATTCATTTCCCAGTCAAAATTCTCAAGAAGATGAGTGAATATAACCCAAGAAAGTACGGATACGAATTTGATGAGCTTTTTTTCCCACCCAAAATATCGATTTAAGAAAATCAACACCTATACACTCATAGGTATCTCTCCTGCGACACGCATCGGCCATAAAACTAAAAGAAATAAAAACTACAGACTGCATGCCTCTGCAGTATTGAATAGAGGCTTTAAAAAATGATAAATGTAGCAAAGATTCCGTTCTAACTATTACTTAAAAACAAAGTAAAACCCTTCTTACCACACGACTCCAATGGCAAGTTTGAATGCGCGTCATAACCGTCCGTTTAGCCGTATGTTCATCATTAAATTCATTCCCTTCTGTGCTTCCAAAAGGGGGATGACTAAACTGGTAGAAGTAAAATATGGAAACACACAACAAAATTAGCAGGAATAGAGACCCTCTTACACGCTTTCCTTCACAAGGACAGACAGCCGTAAGTCTAAATTTCAAAAATAATGAATGCAAGCAGTTCTCAGCATTCTATCCGATGGGTATAGTAGTAGTTGGATGACATACAAAAATGAAAAACTCTCTCAAAATAAGTTTCTTGAGTTTCAAACAAGTTTATACAAGACTTGCTGCCAGTACAGGCTAAAAGCATACACAGGGGGCTTCCATGCCACGCTCTTGCCTAGAAAAATGATAGAGAGATCGCGAAGACATGTGTAGGAAAAGAAATTTTATCCAAGATAAAACAAAATAGAGAATAAGCACACACCTATGCATACTAAAAAAAATAAAAAGAAATGTCCGTCAGAGCAAAATTACAGGCAGTAAATAATCTTAAAACAAAAGGATTGAGCCATTTTTCCAAAAACATTCTCATCATTGCCAAACAAATAGTATGGCCGTTTATCGTTACCATGAGCTCAAAGGATAGAATTCCCAATGTCCAAATATCCGTTTTTTGGTTGAATTCTCCAAACAGGGTAGCGCTTCCCATAGCATGGGCACATTGCTCCGGTGACCAATAATCTGTAGAATATAAAAATGAAGAAATAAAAGCATGGCTGGGCTACAATATCAAGAGGCTATCACACCCTAAGATGCCTCTCTAGAAACCGGAGAGCAAACTCTGTGGCGAGGAGGCATTTTTCTGAAGATTCTTGGAAATTTTAAGCAGGCAAAAGCAATATTTCTCTACAAACAAAAGATGCACCGGCCTCCTCTCTTTTTCTTAGAATTAAAAAAGTCTAAACCATGCCGAGAGGCACACTCCGCCTCCTACAATAGACTAGAGAAATCTAACTTATCACTATACATGTTTCATCCCTTCTGAGTGAACACATGCAAGCGCTTTGAAAGTATAAAAACAAAATAGATGGAGGCGAGAGATATAACAACGCTAGGTGTGCTCTCTCTCCAGCCAATAGGAGGGGAGTGCACAGTACATAATTATAAGGATTGAAGTTTCTATTTTTGCTACGTATGCAGTAGACACCCAACACAGCTAGGTTACAGTGGCAAGTCTCCAACCCAATGTTCCTCGGTGAATGTGGAGGCCTTTCCTCTTTTGTTTGGAACCGATATGGGCAGAGAGTCCAAAATCTGCCAATTTACATTCACCTTTATGATTCAATAAAACATTTTCCTACATAGACAGCAAGCACAGAAATCCAAGGAACAGTGGGTGAAGAATGAAGGTTCTATAAAATAGGCCTACACACATCTATATAAAATAAAAAAGAGTTCTCAATCCTGTAGCAAAACAAGCGCAACACCTAATGGAGAATAAGAAATGATTACAAAACAAAGATCCAAATAAAACTACACAAGGATGAAAAGAAAAGAAGAAATTGTGAGCACTATAATGGGAGAAGCAGTAGGAGAGTACAAACAGTACATGAAATACAAAGCACACGCCTAGCCATTCTATTTCATCTATCGAGAAGGAAACACTACCAATATTCTGTATTTTCTCAAAACAATGCGTTTTCTCTTGTCAAAAGATTAAAAAGAGATTTTTAGATATAAAGAAATGCAGGCATGAATAACGTGAAGATTATGCCTCAAATTTTATTTTGCAGCTTTCCCAACGTTTTAATTACGTAGAAAAAAATGGAAAATCCGGTGTACGTACACCCCACCCCGCTCTCTATTTTCATAGAAAGAGAAAGACGATATTTTGCCTTCGTCAAGGAGACATCTATCCCTTAACGTCGCTTTCATAGTATGTATTTATAGATGAAATGATTGAAATGGTATAACATAAACAAAAATTCTCCTTTATAAATTGTGCTAATAGAGACACTGCCTGTTATTAATCTACATGGCACACTCTCCCTTCTGAGAAATCACAAAACGAATAACTCCAACCAAAATGCATTTGTCAACTCTTCCATGATTCATACACCATATAACCATTTTTATTCAAATACAGCAGGCTGCCACTTTTTCTCAACGATATACAAACGTTTCCATTTTAAAATCAAAGTCCGACTGTCATAGACCCACACTACCCACTTGAAAGGGAATACAGAAACACAAAATCAGAAAATAAAATTAAAGTTATTACACTCACTGGTTTTACATCGAGATGTGCAATTCGTTTGTCATGACATGTACGTATCGCCCATGTTATTTCAAAGAGCATCCTAAACAGAATGTTGTAAAAAGAGATGAGAAGGTGGATTTTTTCCAAAAATAAAATACAGCATATAACCCCTTGTGAGTACATGAAGTTTCTTCAACATTAGAAAGCATATATATACATTTTTGTGAATCTATAGTGCCTATTTTCAGTTTCATCTCTAGCCACAAAGATTCTTCTCTATAAAAACATGGTAAGGCCACAAGATCTGGAATATTGATGGTAGTTACACACTTTTCCTCTAACTCTCTCTACATTTCGTTTCATACTATTAGGCTTGGTCACTTCTAAGGCAGGAATTCTCCATTTCAAACACGATTTATCTCGCTCTTGGTTCTGTTTTCACTTTCTCTCCACTCTTAAACCGGATTTGAAGATATTCTTTTGAGTCATTCAAATTCTGTCCTAATGAGACTCTCTCCAAGGGATGACTTTACTCTTCTAAGGATGGTTTTGTGCGCATTTTTTGATTCTTCAAGTCACACTTTAATAACAAAATGCAGTCAGTAATAATAACGAAAATAACAAAATCATACGACACAGGGTACATGTAGGTTCCACATTTTACCTAGACACAGTATTTTCATCAAAAGGTCCATGCTTCTCCAAATAGTGAAATAAATCTCCATTATAGCAGTATTCCATTACCAAAAATACGCAACTCGGAGTATCAAACCAAGTGTAAACGCTAGAAAATACAAAAAATGCGTGAAAGTTATCATATAGTTAACGGAGAGAAGAGAAGCACAATGAAAAAACATTAAAAGATAGTATAAATTCACTTGGAGCTTCTGTTTTGGCTTCCTTTTCCTTTTATATTTTCTCTATTTCAAAATTTCCCTCAATCTTGATGTTCTTCCCCTTTCTCATCAAGATTTCCAGTTTAGCATCAATTTCTGCTCTCTAGCACCATTAGCATTCATTCCTTTACCAATAAGGTGATCGTAGTCTTAATCCGTTTTAAAATATATGTAATGCTCCTGGCTTTGGGTTTATTACGTATTTTTGATAACACTAAATTCTTGAAATCAATAAAAATCCCAACAAACAGGCTATCTTCAAAAACAAGAGTAGTATCTCTTCAAATTTATTTTTAAAAATCTGACTTTCAATAATAGAAAAAAACATCGCCTACCATGCTATATGAGGATGCTTTAAATGCGCTTGTAACTCTACCTCCTTCTTTAATAAAGCTTCTTGATTGGATCTATATGTAGAATCACAAAAAAGTGTACTCATGTGTTTTATTATAAAGAAAATAATTCCTTTGATAATCGTATCAAAAAGGAACAATGGCATCATCCTAAGGGTGTGTGTAAGAAGTTTGTGTAAATAAGAGTAAAATAACATCACTATAAGAAGTAAAAGCATACCATGTTTTCACTAAAAAAAATTTAAAGCTCTCTCCCGATAGCAGCATGGATACAAAATGTTCACAAAAAATAGCAAAAACTCTTCAGAAAGTTGAAAATTTACTTCACATCAGAGGAGACACGCACAGGATGAAAAATCCACACAAATTAGCATCCGTTATACATTTGTTACACTCTACCGTATGAGATGGGCCTTTGTTATACATTTAAGTACACAGATGTAACCCGTTCGCCGCTCCCGAGCCAGAAATACGGTCCCATGCGCACCATCACCCTTTTTAAAAAATTTTCAATGTAAAAAAAATAAAGTAGGTGGACCACCAGAGAATGAAATACTTCATGAATCAAGATAAACAGTGAAAGAATTGAAGAAATTCTATTTATGTTTGACATTTCTAACAGAATATGCAGAAATTCTTACTAAGTAACCACCAATGTCAAAATCTTTGAGAGTCCATTGGTAGGCATGCATCGAATTCTTGATAGCCACATCTTTACTTGAAGCAAGCTGAGGAGTTTCAGCTAAGTATGGCATCGATGAGGAAAGCTGGAAAGAATAAAAAGATTAGAGAAGATTTTAGAATAAAAACAATGATGAAGTTGCACAAAAAGTGGCCTACATACTATTCTTAATGGCTCAAAAAAAATTCATACACTCCTAAATTTTAGAAACCGTTCACAAACATAATTTCGAGAAAAACAAAAAAAGTTTTGATGTTTTACAAAATCGTTACTATTTTCTATAAAATTTAAACTGTAAAACCTGCAAATAGAAGAGCAGTATGTACAGTAGGCATTTTCAAGCGCAGTATTTACATATAAAAGTATGACGCTATTTATTTAACGTCAACACATCAAGTACCATGATTCCACGCCGCTTATTAACATATTCTCCATTTACGAAATAAATATAAACAGAGAAATTTCATCGTATTGCATCCGTTGCATAAGATTGCAAATCCCATCCCACTTAATTTAGGATATAATATAACACACTAAAACAACCTCATGAATCTAAATTAGAAGCAAAACGAGACCTCCAAATCCATTTCTAATTCTTTGGAATGAATAGATTCATTCAGTTGGCTTTGAGGATGCGGTGATTTGAAAATTAACTTGTTCGAGCGCTTGGCTGTTTTACTTAGAGGGCTTGGGGGAGCCATTGGACGAAATTCTTGGGGAACTGCACTTTTGGACGCTTCGAAAAAAAGAGGTGGCGACGGAGAACGCGCACCGAATGAATCCATTGGTAGGAAAGCCATTCTATAGGAGCAAATTTTCAAATGAAACCCATAGACGGGTGCATATAAGCATCTATCTGGAAGGATAAAAAGTAGTGCTTTATAATTATATTGGATGACGCAATTTCTTTCTATAGGCCACGCCGATATTACATTGTTCAGTCATTGAAAAAATCTGTTGAAGAATGGGATTGGAACAACTATTCCGTTCTGCAGAAGGCACAGAGTATTCAGTTAATTTTTAGCTCACAATAAACTACAGAAAATAAGGGAAAATTAAATAAAAGAATTTTTACGAAAACTGGCAGTTGATATTGCAATAATGCACAAAGTAATAATGCTGTTATCTCCAATTTCCAGTATTGCTGGACTCAAAAGCAGTCATGAAGATAAAAGTGAAGGAACATGGCGTAACAAAATAAAATGCCAACAAGAAGAATGTCCCAAAATAGCACGGATGTCGCTGCACCTGCTTCTGCTCGAAGACATTTGAAGGTGAAAATTAACGACCCAGAGAATGCCTGAGCACGTCTTCAAAGAAGCGCGAGTTTGATCACATTTCAAATCAAGTTAATGTGAAACGTTCAGCTAAAATCCAACGTAAGGTATGGTTCTGAGAAAGCTGGATCCCGCGAAGCTAGCTTCGGATTGAAGCCATTCTACGAAAAAGTAGAAGCTTGAGCAACAAGACATAGAAATTCAGACAAACCCTTTAAGGCGCTACAGAAGATTAGCTGGCTAACCGCAACGACAGTGTTCAAGCAAGTAAGCATAAGGGCTAATTCTCACAACGAAGAGACACCCATTTTGAAAAAACTGGCACAATTAGAAAATTCACTAATAAAAGACGCGCCCTACCGATTATGCCGCTATACGTAGAGTGAAAGTGTGGAGACATCTAGCACACAGGCGAGATGGTTAGAACAAGTGTTCGGTGCCATTGCAAAGCATGAACTTTTCCTGACCATCTGAATTGCCGTATAAGACATCTTATCATAGTAGTATTATTCAACAACTACTTTTTTAATAAACAAAATTGTATGTTGAATCGTATTTGTTATTGAAGAGTAGTTAGCATAGGTTGTCAATCCACTATTTCAAGTTACTGGCAAGTAATTTTTTAGCACTTCTTTTTCAAACGTTTCGTTGGGTTTTGCATGAAGAAAGAGCATTTTCTTTACTACAAAACTGCGTGAATATGCTCAGCGGGAATATGTGCACTAAAAATTTCCAGTCAATCTTATTCGTGTTAAGAAGCACAAGTTACAGTGGAATGAATAATGTTATGATATTTTCAGCATCAAAATTTCAAGGTGTCACAGCCACTCGAAAAGAGCCATCTATTACGTAATTGTTTTCCGTCTAGCATGCTATAAAACTCTTTACTACCGGGAAAATCAACATCAGTAATGCTTATGATCTTTATTGTGATACAGAAGATATTACAAAAAAATCAGGTATTTACACAGGCATTTAGTTTCTGAAAATGTAAAAATGTTTCCAAAATAAACCGTCTATTAGAAAAATCCAGAATATTGAAGGATACCTCGTCTGTTGAAATTAATGATCATTTTGCTGTAGTATAAGTTTCTCTGTTTCTTTTTGTTGCACTCAATGCCAGACGCAACATGACATCCCCGTATTAGCAGTCGTTTCTAACGGGTAAGTAAAATGCACCGATGCGATGAATTGGACGCAAATGACAAATGAGTTTTTATTGCGCATTGCTCAAAAATTGGTGTACCGCGTCTAGATTGGTAAACTCATACAAAGTAGTGATTAGACGGTGTCTGAAAAATTGAAAGCGGAACAAGGAGACAATTCCTTTTTATAAATTGTTATTGATATTACCTTCAAATTGCCCAAAAAATGTAGTATTAGCTTAAAGCATGCGCGACTATGTACGGTTGCATGCGTGGAAACAGCAAATTATTATGCTTGCACGTTTCCTAATTTGAAAGAACATACTTTACACATATTTTTTGTTTGCTATTAATTTTGATAAAATGTATGAGGAAGTAGTACCGCATTCCATAAAAAATTTTGCTTTTATAGCCATCAGTATTTCGAAGTAAGACGAGAAAAGCAGTGCATGTTCGCAACGAGCTTGTGTAGCATTTACAAAGCGTATGCCAGACCAAATGCGTATCCGAGTCTCTATTTTAAACTTATTTTAAATTTTTTTGCATCTGGCCAAGCTTATAGAACTATCAAAAAAGAAACTCATGCTATATGTCCTCATTTTCCCGTTTATCTGTAGACGGTGCAACATTGATTTGCAAATGCGTCCCAAGTGTACACTTCGATGCTAATAGGGAGATGCAATCGCATTCGAAGAAATAATACCACCCAGCATCAAACAAAATTCCAAATCTATTTATGGTATTCTATTCTTTGTTTACTAAAAAGTGACAGTATTGCACGAGTACATTTCCAATAGGGGCAGGTACAGTATGCTAAAGGGAGATGATTTGATATTTTGTTACTATGCCAGAGCTGCACATTACAAGATAGTGTCATATTCGTGAAAAAAATTTGAAGACCTAAAAAATATTAAAGAAGTAGCATAGAGATGCGTTAGTTATTTGGTTAAAAAGAGACCAAGGAAACATAAGGCCGAGAAAGTATCACTTTTCGTTACTTCCTTTAAAAATTGCATTTCTGAGAAACCGACAAAACTACTAGAAGGCATCACTTGCACCCAAAGAGTGTTTATACGCATCATAACAAATAGCGGAAATATTTACTACCCACTGGTAATTTGGTAGCAAATCTTATTTACAAGAGGCAGTGTCTCTCGAAGATGGGGAAGCATAAATCTTACTAAGCGAAAAATTGGTCCGTCTCATCTAGTTATTAAAACTATCTAACTGTAAATGAACTATACTTTCAAATGGAAACTGAATGGACATAGCAAGCCCAGAGTCTCCATACACTACAAATTTAAATTTGTTGACATTGAATATACCAGGTGCAGGGAAGTACGCATGAAAAGTTTCACACGAGCATTGTTGGGGTTTAATTTCATGCAGGATGCGTTGGAGAGATCCTATCCAATGGTACCCTTGAGCGACAATTGGATAACTTTGTAAATGAGGGGAATTGAGAAGCTCATTTGCATCCTCCGCTTCAACTTGACTATTCTTTGATGTTCTTAACATAGGTGAAGATGCATTCTCTAGTGTAGGAACTGTCAGTACATTTGATGGCGAAGATAGAACTTCTGTTATGTCCTCTCTTTCTAAAGAAAGAGAGTCAGCATTACTCATAAAATTCGGGGTATTGAATGAAGTATCATTTAATACATACTGTGAAGTTTGTGACTGTACAACTGAGTCGTCCATACTATGAAGACATGCTTTATCAAGTCGGATGCAACGGCACATCGTAGAACTCTATATAACACAAAAGTGCAAGAAAAAACTAATACTAAGATAAGCGCCAATTGACTACTTTCCGCATAGAAATGTACAAAAGTATGAAAAATAAGAAAAATTTAACGAGAATATTCAAAAAAATTGAAAGATCTCCATGCACTCTCGGGATTAGACAAGGCTGAAAAAAGAAATACAAACTTTTTAAAGCAAGAGAATTAGATTCCCAAACCGTATAACGTAGCAATATTTCCTAGCGATAGATAGAAATATTTTCTAACCCATTCTCGGCTTCAAAGTACGTATTTGACTGAAAGCATCTCATTGTTCTCGTTTAGTACCACTAAAACAATTTCGTTTGGTTTATATTTTGAAGATACTCATTGTAATAATTCAAAAGAGAGAGTGAGCTTACCGTGATTTCTCGCAATTTTGGTGCAACCATATGGTAAAATTCCGGTGGCTCACTATGAGAAAAGTGTCCGCTGAAACGATGAAATGCTTTCTCAAGTAATGGCTGATTTTCACTCAAACCTTTTGCACAAATATACAAAATTTAGTAAAATGAAGGGCAAGTATTCATTCTTTCACAAAATCTTTAATGTTTTTGATGCCATCCTACTCCTCATTGTGCATATTGACACGCCATGTTCTTTTTTAATTTGCCCACTTTTAATTTTGCCTCTCTATGCATACAATATTTTTCTCCTATTCTCATGAAAACTGCAAAAATGTTTTCCTATTCCCATATTCTCATTCCTTATAATAATCTCAAAATTCCTATTCTCTTGTACATAAAAATCGAAATAAAAGTATATCTTATTGGTATGATAAACAGATTTAGACCCATCTACATAGAATACTAGCCAGAAATATAATAGCATTTTGTCCTCCACTTCCTATCAAACAAGGCGTTAAATTGCTCAAAGATTCTGACCTTTCCGTTGCTGGAAAGAGGATGCATTGTCATGGATGAGAGAGGTAGGTCCAGGCTGCATAGCAGCCGTAGCAATAGGCAGAGGAATGGTGTATAAAGAAGCCGTGGAATCAGCTTGAATGATAATATTTATCGTGCGGTCAATAGACACATTCTGTATGTGAACTTTAATGGGAATAATACAGGGTGAATGAGGATTCCATTGCAGCTTGTTTGGGTTGGCAACAATTGAGCATTTCAAAGGATTTACTTCAGGGAGTTGAGATGGTAAAATAGTCTGAATGATAAAGGAGGGAAAATCAAGATTATCATGATAAAGAAAAAAAGCGAACTTCACAAAAAATGCTATGCGGTATGAAAGCAATGGCTTCTTACTAAGATATAAAAAAAGCAAAACATGGAATTCGAAAAAGAGGGAATGTGCCTCTGCATGCACACGTCGAAATAATCAATTTTTATGCCTTAAAATTGCCTTGAAAATCGTTGCACCACATACGTGTTGACAAGAAAAAAATGATACAAAATGGATATTTAAAAGAGATAAAAACTTTGCTTTGCTGATAATACTAGGCAAGCTTATGCATGCTCTATATTCAACAGAACCAAATCTCAGCGAGCATCGATATATTTTAACACTATTTTATCCAAGTATATATCTTAAAACCAAGCGAAAGAAATCGTTTCCTACGAAGTAACATAAAAAACAAATTCACTATTTCCTGCATACCTGCGATGTACGTACATCACCATGCCGTGGAGTTTCTCCTTCAAAAAGTTCCCAATGCAAAGAAAAATCAACATCCGTATTTCTAGATCAAAGAGATAAACAGAATCGTATTATTATTACTTATTTTCCAAAGAAAAATAAATAAAACTAACGCCTCCTACTGTATAGGATTCACATACAAACAACACATTTCTTCTCCAACACTTAATCAAAGAATTAAAAGGTTTGTGAAGGTCACTTAAATGTGAAAAAGAAAAGAAAAGAAAACGCAATCAAAACATAAAGTAGTATTGCAAGAGAAACACAATCAACAGATTTATTTTCAATGAAAAGAGGTTTTTTTTTACAACTAATGAACACACATAGATTATACAACATAGTCTTTAAAATTCAATCTTATATTTTCAATGTCAAACTCTATAACTTTATTTTGATAGGAAATTTTGTAAATACTGCTTTTAAAATTTTATATATAGAGAGAAAGGGTAAAAAGTGGCCTTCTGTGTGCTTATCTGCATTTTGTAGAATTTTTTGAATTATTTTTCTATTTACACACAGACTCTCAGTTTTACGGTTTTCCAATAGATATCCAAGTCTATCCGTTTTCCCGCACACTGTACAAGGCTACACGTTTCAAAATTTTTTAAAGAGTTATCCCTCTTAAAAATTGTAGATTTCTATTATCTCCCACATATTTCTTGAAGTAACACCCTCTCTCTATTCCTCAAACCCAACTTAAGGAGATGAAATATCTTACTTTCTCTCCCTATTTTCTCTACCTAAGGCTCTCTTTTCAACTGCTAATTCTTTCCTCTAATAGGGTCTCTTGTATGAGCCTACGCTTGCCTACTTTTTTCTCTAAGAGAGAAACCCTGTTTAAACAAACTACTTCCAGGTTCATTGCTATCTACACAGGAAGAAATTGAAAACAAGATTCACAGAGAAGTCAAATGAATCTTAAATTTCTTTTTCGTACCCCACTTTGTTCTCTTCAAGAGAAGCTTTATTCTCAAGTAATTGCCCCTGCATCGAGCGCTTCATCTTACAAACAAACTGTAAGGATTGATAGGAATGAATTGGAACATGAAGACTATTTTCTTCTATGGAAAGATAAGGATCCAGCAGAACGTTTCGAAGAGCAAACATCGATTCTGTAGGGTGTTTATCTTGCTTCTTTGAAGTTTCTGTGGACTTTGAGAGTACATGGAGGTTACTAATGTGAAATGTAAAGCGGGAATCATTCTTCAAGAAGCAAAGAAAAAGATCCGTTTCAAAAAATAAATGAGAGAGAATCTAAAAAATATTTGAAGAACAACATGCATGACAGAGGAATATGAAATACAAAGTTGAGATTAAAATAAATAACACAAAGACTCTACACTTCACAGGAATACCTAGAGCTTCTCTAATTCTTTCTACTGTTTCAGAAAACTATCAAGAATTATTAGTCAGTAGAACAAAAAATGGATTGGAAACGAGAGTTTATGCCAAATAGGAAAAAATAAACTCATTTTTCAAGAATCCATTGAAAAATGCATTACAATTTAACACATAGAGACTCGTATTTATCATAGAATATTTTCTTTTTTTTTTAAAAAAGAAATCTATTTTTAACCAGAATGACACACAAAGCCGTTATACACGTATTTTTCGTTTCCTTCTTTATACAACCGATGTATCACAAGAGAGGATATCAAAATGACAATTGATTATATCCACTGTATTCTCTCTATATACATTAAAACATAGTTCTTCTTCTTCTTCTTCTCTCTCTATAGAATCTCTCTTCACCGCATTTTCTCTCTGTATACATTAAAATACCTATAGTTTCTCATTAATAATGAAAATACCTCCAATTTCTCTCCATCTCTGTTTCTCTATATACATTAAAACATCCATTTTCTCTCTCTATCACCTCTCTCCGATGAATACTTAAAACACCTATTTTTTTTCTCTGTTTCTCTATATACATTAAAACATCCATTTTCTCTCTCCCTCCAAATGCATTCTATTTCACACACAGGTTCAAGAAAGAGTGTCAAAGCAGGCTTCACAAAAAGTAGTTTTTCAAGGGTAATCCACTTCGTTCCCTCTAAATCTGTATTTTTATTTGAAAGGAGTAATAAAAATTTGATGCGATGAATGCCTGTGTGGGCTGCACGAACGGATAAATGCACACGAAAGCCATGCGTTCGTTTGAGTGGAAATGGAGAGCTCTCAGAGGAGGCCATTTGAGCAGAGGCTGTCCAACAGCTAACGGAGGAATTTTCTCGTTTCAAAGGAGAGGAGGGAGAAAAGAAGGAAGTTTCTCCTTCAAATGCTTTGAAACGAGGGGAAACAGGGATTAAAGAGTTAACAACCATTGAACTGGCCGTGGCTGCTTCATCCTCCACTGTTGGATGTGCAGCAGAAATGAAGGTGACCGTCTCCAAGCTAACAAATGCACTTGGAAACATTACCAAACGAATGGCACAAATATCTACTGTAGAAGCATTGAGAACAGCAAAGGAACAGGTTTGTATTTCTCCCTTCAGCATCGCACGAAGAGGTGACAGGGAAGGAAGAGAGCAAGGATCGGACGAGGAAGTTGGGAAGCAGGAAGGAGGAAAGGATTCGTTTCTAAAAGCAAGACAAACACATACTAATCAAATAACACACACTTTTGTTCTAAAAAAGAGAGACTACAACGTGTGGAAGAGGAGAGTTAGAGGAGAAAGGGGAGAGTTAGAGGAAGAAGGGGAGAGTTAGAGGAAAAAGAGGAGAGTTAGAGGAAGAAGGGGAGAGTTAGAGGAAAAAGGGGAGAGTTAGAGGAAGAAGGGGAGAGTTAGAGGAAAAAGGGGAGAGTTAGAGGAAGAAGGGGAGAGTTAGAGGAAGAGAGAAGTAAGCGATGCGATAGAAAAAAATGCAGGCAGTAGAGAAAGATTTGAAAACGAGTGTTTAATGCATGCAGAAGAAGGAAAATGAAGCGCAGGATGCAGCAGAAAAGAAGAAAAATGAAATAGGGCTATAAAAAGAGTTGAAGACAAGAGTATACAAATAAATAAAAAAAAGAGGGTAGCCCTCTACACGCTTTCATGGCTTAAAAATGTGTGAAATTTCCAGTCCATGCCGTAAATATAAAACTATCAAAATAAAGGTTAAAATAACATTCAAAAAAAAGAGAATTTTTCATAGATGAAACGAGACACAGAAAAATACATCCTCCTAACGCAGAGACATTCTTTCAAATTGAATTTGGTAATTAGAGAAAATATAGGAGGGGCACTCTCTATTACTCCATGTTTTCTTCAAGAATCTTATATATAGACAGTTTTCTATATTATAAAAAAATTGAAAATGCATTTCTTCTGCTATATGTAGATTTTCCTTTTACATTTCTATCTCTCCCTCTGGATTTCAATTTTTCTTTCAGTCTTTCATGAATCTCTCCCTTTCTCCTCTAACTTCTTACCAGTGCATAGAATCATCATCAAAAATGGCTAGTTTACAAAATAACAACACTTATAGACATGACAATGCAAATGATCTCTCTTTTATGAGATATCTCAATCTACATCCTTTAGAATCCCTCAAAGTCCACATCTTCCCACTGCTTACGAAGATTCTCTGGCTTCTGTGGGCCAATTACTAAAGTAAATCTTTACTCTTGGAATCGAAGCAGAAGATTTCAAATGCAAACGAAAATCTTGATAATGTGATTTTTCTGAATAATGCCGTGATGCCCATGTGAGTGCCTCTGCAGGAAATCCAATGGGAAGAAAAAGATGAGAAGATTCTCTTAAGGAGTGGCAAAGAGGGGTGGGAGCAGCCAAAAATCGTGTTTCAGCTACAGAAGCATAGCGGAGGCTATCTTTCTTTCCTCGTTTTTTTTGGCCATGCTGACAGAAGAGATGTGACACATGAATGCTTCCAAACAAATCCCATTGTATACCTAACAAAGAAAATACAATGTTCCTATAGGAAGGATAGTAATTAGAATAGAGAGGAGGCAGGAGAGACAAAATATAAAAGGAAAAAATGCGATGGATAGAAAAGAGAAGCCTCCTTTGTAGAGAGGAAGAGAAAAATAAAGAAAAGAAGACAGCTCTGAGCATTCTCCTAGCGTTTCTCCTCATATAATTTCAATGCTGTGTTTTTAGAGTTTAAAGGGCTTTCATGAATGCTTCAAAGAGTTTTTACACACATCTACCTATCTTTTTATATACATTTTCACACTTTCTAGAAATTATTTTTCATCCACAGGGTACATAAACACCCCACACTCCCAAGCTGGCTATTATAAACATCTGTGAAGATAGAAATTTTGCCTACCTTTGATTTGAACATCCCCTTCACTTTTAGGAATAGCTTCTAAATGAATAATCAAAGATTCACGAGGTTCCAAAATTACATGTTGTGAAAAACATTCCAAACCTCCTTTACCAATTTTGTTGAAAGATTTTTGAGAGTGTGCTGCAATGTACATACACTCCCAAAATAATAGAAAGAGAAAGGCTACAAATTATACATTTAAAGGCTTACAAAAAAAAAAAGATAGTATTCTTTCTTTCACACGTTTCATTTCTTTTTTGAATGTAAAAAAGAAGGATTCAAAGAAAATAAATTAAATGCATATTAAAAATAAAATCCATGAAAAAAGAGGAAAATAAATTCATTTTCAAACGTAAAAATAATTCCACGTAAAAATTTGAGGAAAAACAATGAAATGTAACCATTCAAAAAGATTAAAAATATACACATTTTCATTGAAAGAAGAAAATTATCATTGATACAACGACTTCACGCTTATATACATCCTCTTCTATGCATTCACAACTTTAAAAAATTTCTACACATTTTATTTTAGAATAAGCAGAGAAAACACTACAAATGGATGTCAAAAAATAATAAAATTCTCTTGAGAAAACCAAAAAAGATGAAAAAAATTTGATATGAAACATAAAAATTACAGTGAGCAACGATATAAATATAATAAAAAAATTAATAAAAAAATATAATAAAAGGATGAGAAAAAAAAAAAAAAAATTAATAAAAATATAATAAAAGTATGATAAAAAAAAAAAAAATATAATAAAAGAATAA